>BLSH010424453.1:593450-607143 GCA_018402905.1 Glandirana rugosa | reverse complement strand
CCCCCTGCTCGAGCCGCCGCTGAAAGACTTGAGTAGAGTTGAGCGAACACCTGGACGTTCGGGTTCGGAGGGTCCGAACGAACTTTGGAAAAAAGTCCGGGTTCGGCACTGAACGTTGCCCGAACGTTATCCCGGACCCCGAAACCCATTGAAGTGAATGGGGACCCGAACTTTTAGGCACAAAAATGGCTGTAACAAAGTCCGAGCAAGTGCTAGAGGGCTGCAAAAGGAAGTAAAATGGGGGTAAGAGTAGGGCAAGTGCCCTACAAAAAAATGGGGATAGGGAAAATAAATTAAAATCAAATAAAAAAATGGTAAGGGGGGGTGGATGTGGAGTAGGAGCCTAGAGGTTGAATAGGCGGTGACCATGGCAGTGTAGGTGGAAGTGCGGTGGTTGAGGAGGAGGAGGAGGTAGCCAACACTGTATTTTTTTTGTTTGTTTATAATTGGGGTAGCCCCCAAAATATTGAGGCCTATTCAAAAAAACAAGTATACGAATGGCTGTGTGAGTCCGGTCTAAATGTTTATTCTGCACAAGGTACAGACAAGTCTTGTGGGATCCATGCCTGATTCATTTTAATAAAGGTTACCTTGTCCACGTTGGCTGTGGACAAACGGCTGCGCTTGTCTGTGATAACGCCCCCTGCCGTGCTAAACACACGTTCTGACAATACACTGGCTGCAGGGCAGGCCAGCACCTCCAAGGCATAAAGGGCAAGCTCAGGCCATATGGCCAATTTGGAGACCCAGACGTTGAATGGGGCAGACCCATCAGTCAGTACGTGTAGGCGTGTGCACACATACTCTTGCACCATGTTGCTGAAATGCTGCCTCCTGCTAAGACGTTGTCTATCGGCTGGTGGTGCTGTTTGTTGTGGCGGGCTGCTGACAAAGCTTTGCCACATTTCGGCCATGCTAACCCTGCCTTCTGAGGTGCTGACGGTGACACAGCTACGTTGGTGGCCTCTTCCTCCTCCTCCTCCTATGCCTTAGCCTTGTGCTTCCGCTGAGCCCCGGGTGTCATTTGGGAATGCCCTCAGCAGCGCCTCTACCAGTGTGCGCTTGTAGTCGCGCATCTTCCTCTCACGCTCCAGTGAGGGAATTAAGGACGGCATGTTGTCCTTGTAACGGGGATCCAGCAGTGGTGGGTCATTTCCAGAATACAGATCTGGGTTCTATCCAGTGAAGTTGCTACAGGCAACCCAGAGTGTGCTGAGTCCTAATCAGAGGAACCATTGTTGCTGTATCCCCGGGTCTGGTGAGAGGGTCAGTCGGCCATTATTTACTGCCATCCATAGAAACTGCCCACCCTGTTATTCTTTGGCCCTAATACTGCCTATAGGCCCTATTCACAGCTGCAGCATGCACCAGCGATTAAAGATGAAGATTTAGGACTAAGGCTTGGTTCACACTGGTGCGATGCAGGAACCCTGCAAATCCACTGTGGGTTTCCCGCATCGCACCCGACTCGCAGGCAGTTCCCACTGCCCTATGCTAAACACTGGGAGTGTCAATACAAAGTTAATGACACCCCCAGATCAGTTTGCATATCGCAGTGCGAATTGTCAATTCAGACTGGAACACCCATGCGATCCATTTCTGGAGCGGACCAAAAAAAGGGTCCTGTGCGAGTTTGGTCCGAATGCGATGCAAATTCAGCCATACAATCTGTATGGCTGAAATTACATCGCACAGACATCACATGTGATTTGCACTGCAGTGCCATGCGAATCACATGCGAGGTCGCACAGCACACTGGTGTGAACCCATCTTAAAGTGGAGTTCCACCCAAAAGTGGAACTTCAGCTTTAAAGTAAGGTGACCCCCTGACACAGCACAATTGGAATGTCATTTTTTTTGGGGGGGGGGGACAGGGTTTTCACAGGTTCCCAGGTCCACTTCCTCTCCTAGAGTCGTGGAGCCGGAAGGAAGTTCACCTTCCCCCCTCCCTCTCTGTGATCTTCTGAGACACGTCACAGGTCAAAGACAAAGACAAAAGCTGTGCGCCCACACTTGTGATGCCGGCGCCGCCAAGGGGAGGGGCAGAAGAGCAAGCCCTCAGACGACCGCATTGCTGGAGCCTGGGACAGGTGAGTGTCTGATTGTTAAAAGCCAGCAGCTACACTTTTTGTAGCTGCTGACTTTTAACTGGGTGGAACTCCGCTTTAAATACTGCCCTATTATTGTAGCGGCCCGAGGGCTATGGCTGGCACTACCATAAGGTGTCTTAAGCAGCCACCTCAGGGCGCCAGTATAGGGGGTGGTAAAATCCTAATCCCCAGCCAATTGTTGGATACTCTAATTTTTACAATGCTGCATGTGTTTTTCACACACTCCCAGCCGCTATAGCAGCTGGGAGTGTGTGTTCTTTACTGCCGCGATGTGCAACCCCCTTCACCATGTTTACCGGCCCCACTGTCTCACTTGCGTGCCCGGTGCTGTCATGGCGAGTGGCACTGGGAAGGGCAGTGGGAGCTTAGCAGACCTTCGTACACAGACCAGGAAGTGTCATGTATGATGACGGTGTCACTTCCTGGACTGGAGATAAGTAAACAAAAATCCTTGCATCGGCCCTGCGCAGGACCCAGTTTGTGGTTGCCATTTAAAGGGGAACCCTACCACTTTTAGAGTACAGTTGTGTTGCTAAATATTGATTCACCTATTCACGTATTGATTTTTCTGCTATTGATTTATAGTTGCTTTTATAGATATAGGTGTTTACCTTTATTACCTGAGGGCAGTTCTACTCTGCTTAGTGAGCTGCACTTTATTTGTCATTTATGCAAGTTCCTAATTATAGACAAATAGTGTCTACCACTAAGCAGGTGTGTAAACGTTTATTGCCTATATCCTACAGTAAGGTGAAAAGTACTATACGCTGGTTTTGCTACCTGTGTCTGTAGTGATTCAATCAACCAGATGTGTCAGAGGGGATGAGGATGCTCTTGGAGTGGAGGCACAGAACAGGGAACCCAAAATTCCCAAGCGGCTCCTTCAGGGGTAGTGACAGGGGACCTTAACACTGCTGTGCTCAGGCAGCATTAAGAGCCCTGTCTCACTTAAGCATGCCGAACATCTGATTTGTAGCACTTTATTTTAGAAGTGACAGGACATCTTAAAAGTGACAGGACATGGCGGCCCTGGTAGTGGAGGGTACGCCTTTGAAGGATCCGGAGAAAGTGCGATGGGACATTGATCGATAGTACCCGGAATAGGTACAGTATCTTAGGCAGGTTGGACATTTAGACGACCATTATGTGGCCCATCCAAGCAAGGGGCAATTTTGACCAGGAGGACATGTAGTATGTTAAATGAGTTAGCATGGCAGGGTAGTTAGAGGAATAAAGCCCATTTGGATCGGTTGTAAGGTGGATGCCCAGATAGGGGATGCTATGTGGGGACCACGTGAAGGGAAGAGCTTGCTGTAGCTGAGGCAGGAGTGACGGGTTAATAGAGATGTTAAGTGCTTTGGACTTTTGCGGGTTTACTACGAAACCAGATGTTTTGGAAAATTTGTCAAGGGTTTTTAGAAGGTTTTGAAAGGAGATTAAGGGAGTAGACAGAAATAGGAGGATGTCATCTGCAAAGAGGCAGCGTTTGTGGTTCCCGTTGGATTGGGAAAAGGTCAGATTTATAGTCTGCATATCTGATATATGCAGTCGGGTAGATGTAAAGGGATGTTATCCAGGTAAGGAAGTCAGGACCGAAGCCCCAATTTTTAAGAACAAATGACAAATACGGGCAAGATATGGTATCAAATGCCTTCCTAATGTCTAGTGCTACAAAGCATGTAGGGATTTTCCGTGATCGGGCAACATGAGCGATCAGAACTGCTCGTCTGACATTGTCCCCAGCTTGCCTAAAGGGTATGAAACCCACTTGATCTCTGTGGACAAGAGATCCAATGACATGATTTAGACGTGTGGAGAGAATTTTAGCTAGGAGCTTAATATCAATATTAAGCAGAGATATGGCGTGATAGTTGGCCCAAGCAGAATCATCGGAATGTGGTTTTGGTAGCATGGAGACAATAGCAGTGAGAGTCTGATTGAAATGAGTTTCCTCTGAGAATTGCGTAAAGCCAGGAGGTAAGAAGGTCAGCAAAGTGTTTATAGTAGGTAGCTGTAAAGCCATCTGGGCCTGGGCATTTGTTAGATTTTAGAGTTTTGATAGTGGTGGTCACTTCTTGGTCCGTGATGGGCCGATCAAGAGAGGATTGTTGGGTGTCAGGGTAGGGAGGGTGATATTAGAGAAGTGTGCCGAGGCTTGTGCATCATCAAAAGTGGTCTTAGAGGTGTACAAGTCTGAAAATGTGATAAAACCTTTATGGGGTTGCTAGTGAAGATGTCCTTAGAAGTTTTAAGTCATATGGGTTCATGTGGTTGGTCTAGCTTGTGCAGGGACAGAGCCAGGAAGGTGTCTGGTTTGTTGCCTTTAATGTGGAATTTGTGCCTAGTGCGGCGTAGGAGTTTATCAGCCGATTCAATTAAGAAGAGGTCTAGATATAATTTGGATTTGTCCAGGTCTCGTTTGTGTGCTGGTGTGGGTGTCACCCTGAAAGGTGGCATGTGCTTTAAGAAATGTGTCTTCTAGCTGCTTGTAAAGAGAGCATCTCTCCTTCTTCAGATGGGAGGCTTTGCTAATAAAAGTTCCCCCTAATACGAGTTTGTGAGCTTCCCAGAGGGTCAGGGGTATGACTTTGTCTGAGGAGTTATTGGTGATGTAGTCTTTAATAACCATGGCTATGTCCATTCTGTGGGAGGGGTGAGTGAGGAGGGTGTCGTTGAGGGTTCATGAACGATCAACTTGCCTAGGGATCAAGGGTTCGAGAGTGGTGATCAGTCCATATGTAAGGAAAAATGGTTGAGGAAAGAAGGGTCGGTGCAATCCCTGTATTAATCAGGATGTGGTCAATGCATGAGGAGACTTTATGAGGATGGGAATAGTAGGTATACTGTTGTCCCGTGGGATTAGCTTCTCTCCAGGAGTCAAGGATAGAGTGTTTTTGTAGCAATCGACTAAAGGAAAGTTTGCGAGGGCTAGGTGAGGATGAGTAAGGGGATTTGTCCAAAAAAGTAGATCACCTGGTTAGAGTCACCCCCTCTTAACAGTCTGCCTTGTTTGTGTTGATCTATGACATGCGTTAGATGGGTTAAGAAGGAAGTAATCCTCTGGTTGGGGCATAGTAAGACACTACAGTGATTGCATCTTCCAAGAGATGTCCTGTCAGAATAACGTACCTGCCTTTAGGGTCCTTGATTTCCTTAGTAAGTGTGAAGGGCTCTGTGCGGTGGAAAGCGATCAAAACCCCACTTTGCTTGGTGGTTGCAGAGGCTGTGAAAACCTGAGGATATGTTTGGCTAAAGAATTTGGGGGTATACTGTTGGGTGAAATGGGTCTCTTGTAGGCACGCCACATGTGCCTTGGTGGAGGTGAAGGAACTGAAAGCTTTAACTCGTTTTTGTGGAACATTAAGACCTTGAACATTAAGAGTGAGGAGGTTTAAAGGGGCCATTGTGAGTATTTAAAGTAGCTCAGATGATGCATGTGAGCTAGGGTTAACCAATTTACCCCGGGATGGGGAAAGGAAAAACAGAAAAGAGAAACAGAAGGCTGGAGAGGTAGAGATGGTGAGGGGGTGAGGAGAAGTGCCATATTAGTTAACAAAAAACTTTAGAGAGGATGGCACAAACATTTCTGAACCAAGCAGGAAAAGAGAGGGCCCCTGCAAACAAAAGGGGAGGCAACAGTGTCTGCCAGGGAGGAAATGCCCGCCACTAAAGAGAGCTTTTCGAATGCGGAGCTAATGCTGCTGGGAGCTTAATAAAGAAAAAAGGGTACCTGCAAAGAGGTAGCTTGTGTTGGAGGGCATACATGCTTAATGATTTTGAGGGTACTCCTAAAAGTAAGAGTTCCTCTAATGGAACCCTTAGGCTCCTTAGGTCCAATTGCAATAGGAGAATTAGAGACATTGCAGAGAATCACAACTTACAACAACAACTTGCAAATAACAGGAACTACAATCGGGATAGAACGAGGGAGCAACAGCAGGAGTAGACCCTATGTGTAGCCAGTGGATGTGTAGGACCCAAGAGCCACACAAGCGGGCATGTTTGTAGCCCCTGCCCGGCAGTATCCGTATATGTATACGGATTTGTAGAACTGAGCAATTAGTGTAGAATAGAAGGTTGCCTGGCACGGGAGTAGTAAACTATCAGCAAAAGAACATGTGAATCAGCCAGGTAGGTCAGGATAGGTGGGAAAATGACCTGCTACAATGGGCCTGGGGGTCGTTCACATCGGTCCCATGGGTCCTCTGGATGGAGGGTAGTATTGGGTTAAAGTGGATGTAAACCCCAAAAATTTTTTTTTACTAATCCTTCTAGCTTTTACAGGAGAGGATTTCATGTGATCTGTGCTAAGTTTTATCACGAAGAGTTAATCCAACAATGAGTAAAGCTCTTATCTTTGTTCACTATGATAAAACCCGACTGAGAAATAATAGTCATTCCTCCCAGTGCTGTGTGACAGACAGGGGATTCTTATCTCATGCACCAGCATTCACACCCCCACATACCCCCTCCTCCCCTCTCTTCTCCAGGGCTCCTGGGATTGGCTGTTCAACACCTCAGCATGAATCTACATGCTGAAGTCATGTGGTGTCTTTCCTTGCTTTTGACTGGATGATAGTGATATTCCAGCTCCTAACATGCCAGCAAAAAGAAGACACACAGACAACTGATACATTGCAGGGATTATTGTGCAGTGTGAAGTCACCTGTTCACAGTTGCAACATTCATTTTGATCACAGTGATGTTATGTGGGGGGTGGGGTGGATGTCTCATATTTCATAGATTAGACATAGTAAGGCTGAATGCTGACAGCAAATCCTATATTTTCCTGTACAGACATCACACTGAATAAAGAAATCCTCCTCTCCAGCCTGCACACCAATGTCACTTCCCATCCACACCTTTTACCCAAATCATAGCTGTGTAATCATGACCCAAACCTCTCCATCCTGTCATATCCCATAGCCATTCAGGACTGGTGCCTGGCTTTTTGTGTACATGGGCAAAGGTGCATTTTGCCCCAGCCCCCAACCAATCATCCTTCCACAGCCCGACCTTATACATCAGCTCTGCCAGGAGGATGGAACTCAAAGAAACAAAGGAAAAACATCCATCATAGTGCAGTGTGATTAATATAAATAATAATTAATACCTGTACAGTCCAAAGTGCTATTGCAATAAATAAAATGCATAAAACATACATATAATATAAAAAGTCATACAAAACTGTGCAGTTAAAAACATATGCAGATCCACTGCAATCTGTTTGCACCTACTTCAGTGTAACATCATCAAGACAGAAGAGCACACACCATCTGCTTACCCAAAAAATGTGCCATCTGCCAGATATTTGCAGCCACTTCACTCAAAAAGCAACAATGCATGTATGATGGGAATCTCCCAAAAGTGTCCTTTGTCCTCTCTGTGCAGTCCGGTACCAACTAAAGAAAACACCTTATATGCAGAGAATAAAGCACTCTGTAGTGTTATAGCGGGACATAATGTACTGTACTTACAGCTAACTTTATGGATAAAGAGATAAAATTGTTTAACCCGTCCAGATCCGCGCTATAGCCAAAGTACGGCTCCATCGCCGATCTGAAATGCCGGGTGGACGTCCATGGACGTCCTTGCCATGTGCGTGCTCCTGGCCGTGCCCGTGGGTCGGACGGACTCGATGTCTGCCCAAGACCTGCGATCCCCTGTCAGACCTGCAGAACGGGGAACCGCCGTTGTAAACACGGCGGTTCTCAGTTCTGTGACAGGGGACATAACAGATCTTCCGATCCCTGTCACTGGGATCAGTTAGATCTGTTATGTCCCAACCAGCCCCGCAAAACAGGGCTGGTTGGGAAATAACAAAATGCAAATAGCAAAATGTATTTTGGGGGGTAATTTTTGCTATGTACATGCTATGTGATAGAAATATCTTTGTGTAAAAATAAAAGCGTTTTCATTTTCTTTCCACGTTTTTTTAAGACTTGTCGAAAAAAATCAACCATACAAAAGAATCATAATGCCTTATAGAATATACTTTGGGGTGTTTGCTTTCCAAAATGGGGTCATTTTGTGGGTTATTCCATTGTCCTGGTGCTCCAGGGCCTTCAAAAGTGTAATAGGTCGTTAGGATATGAGATGTGTAATTTATGCCCCTAGAACGCCTGACGGTGCTCCCTGTATGTTGGACCTCTCTATGTGGCCGGGCTGTGAAAAAGTCGCACACACGTGGTATCGCTATACTCGGGAGGAGTAGCAGAATGTATTTTGGGGTGTAATTGGAAGTATACATATGCTGTGTGTAAGAAATAACTTGTTGTTATGACAATTTTGTGTAAAAAAAAAAAAACGTATAATAATAATTTCCTTATATTCACAAGAATTGTGAGAAAAAAATACAACTTCAAAAAACTCACTATGACTCTTACTAAATACCTTGAAATGCCTACTTTTCAAAAAGGGTTCATTTGGGGGGGTATTTGTAGTTTCCTGGCATTTCATGGCCTCAAGAAATGAGATAGGCCATCAGTGCATCAGGTGTGATCAATTTTCGATGACTGGCACCATAGCTTGTAGACGCTATAACTTTCACACAGACCAAATAATATACACTTATTCAGGTTATTTTTTTAACAAAGATAGGTAGCAGTATAGGTTTTGACCCAAATTTTGAAAAAAAAAGGAAATTACTTTTTTTGCAAAATGTTATCATAGAAACTAAAAAAGGTGTTTTTTTTTTCAAAATTTTCGCTCTTTTTTCACTTATGTCGCAAAAAATAAAAAACCCAGAGGTGATTAAATACCACCAAAAGAAAGCTCTATTTGTGTGAAAAAATGATAAAAATGTTGTTTGGGTACAGTGTTGCATGACTGAGTAATTGTGATTCAAAGTGTGAGAGCACTGAATTCTGAAAATTGGTCTGAGAAGGAAGGGGGTATAAGTGTCATGTATTGAAGTGGTTAGGCACCTTTACACGAGAAGTGCAATTGGATCTCTTTTGAGTATCACTCCATACTCCTCCTGTACATCGCATCCTATCTTCTGAGTGTCACTCCACACTCCTCCTGTACATCACTTCCTATCCTCTGAGCATCGCTCCATACTCCTCCTGTACATCACTTCCTATCTTCTGAGTATCACTTCATACTCCTCCTGTACATCGCATCCTAGCTTCTGAGTATTGCTTCATACTCCTCCTGTACATCACTTCCTATCTTCTGAGTATTGCTTCATACTCCTCCTGTACATCGCAACCTATCTTCTGAGTATCGCTTCATACTCCTCCTGTACATCACTTCCTATCTTTTGAGCATCGCTCCATACTCCTCCTGTACATCACTTCCTATCTTCTGAGCATCGCTCCATACTCCTCCTGTACATCGCATCCTATCTTCTGAGTGTCGCTCCACACTCCTGTACATCACTTCTTATCCTCTGAGCATCGCTCCATACTCCTCCTGTACATCACTTCCTATTTTATGAGCATCGCTTCATACTTCTCCTGTACATCACTTCCTATCTTCTGAGTATCGCTCCACACTCCTCCCGTACATCGCTTCCTATCTTCTG
The DNA here is from genome assembly GCA_018402905.1 of Glandirana rugosa. NCBI lineage: Eukaryota > Metazoa > Chordata > Amphibia > Anura > Ranidae > Glandirana > Glandirana rugosa. Next base: position 597,504 of record BLSH010424453.1, on the reverse strand, counting down.
AGTGTCGCTCCATACTCCTCCTGTACATCGCTTCCTATCTTCTGAGTGTCGCTCCACACTCCTCCTGTACATCACTTCCTATCCTCTGAGCATCGCTCCACACTCCTCCTGTACATCACTTCCTATCCTCTGAGCATCGCTCCATACTCCTCCTGTACATCACTTCCTAACTTCTGAGTATCGCTCCATACTCCTCCTGTACATCACTTCTTATCTTCTGAGTATCGCTTCATACTCCTCCTGTGCATCACTTCCTATCTTCTGAGCATCACTCCATACTCCTCCTGTACATCACTTCCTATCCTCTGAGCATCGCTCCATACTCCTCCTGTACATCACTTCCTAACTTCTGAGTATCGCTCCATACTCCTCCTGTACATCACTTCTTATCTTCTGAGTATCGCTTCATACTCCTCCTGTGCATCACTTCATATCTTCTGAGCATCACTCCATACTCCTCCTGTACATCACTTCCTATCCTCTGAGCATCGCTCCATACTCCTCCTGTACATCACTTCCTAACTTCTGAGTATCGCTCCATACGCCTCCTGTACATTGCTTCTTATCTTCTGAGTATCGCTTCATACTCCTCCTGTGCATCACTTCCTATCTTCTGAGTATCACTCCATACTCCTCCTGTACATCACTTCCTATCTTCTGAGCATCGCTCCATACTCCTCCTGCACATCACTTCCTATCTTCTGAGTATCACTCCATACTCCTCCTGTGCATCACTTCCTATCTTCTGAGCATTGCTCCACACTCCTCCTGTGCATCGCTTCCTATCTTCTGAGTATCACTCCATACTCCTCCTGTACATCACTTCCTATCTTCTGAGTATCGCTTCATACTCCTCCTGTACATTACTTCCTATCTTTTGAGCATCGCTCCATACTCCTCCTGTACATCGCATCCTATCTTCTGAGTATCGCTCCATGCTCCTGTACATCACTTCCTATCTTCTGAGCATTGCTCCATACTCCTCCTGTACATCGCATCCTATCTTCTGAGCATCGCTCCATACTCCTCCTGTACATCATTTCCTATCTTCTGAGTATCGCTCCACAATCCTCCTGTACATCACTTCCTATCCTCTGAGCCTCACTCCATACTCCTCCTCTACATCGCTTCCTATCTTCTGAGTGTCGCTCCACACTCCTCCTGTACATCACTTCCTATCTTCTGAGCATTGCTCCATACTCCTCCTGTACATCACTTCCTATCTTCTGAGCATTGCTCCATACTCCTCCTGTACATCGCATCCTATCTTCTGAGCATCGCTCCATACTCCTCCTGTACATCATTTCCTATCTTCTGAGTATCGCTCCACAATCCTCCTGTACATCACTTCCTATCCTCTGAGCCTCACTCCATACTCCTCCTCTACATCGCTTCCTATCTTCTGAGTGTCGCTCCACACTCCTCCTGTACATCACTTCCTATCCTCTGAGCATCGCTCCATACTCCTCCTGTACATCACTTCCTATCCTCTGAGCATCGCTCCACACTCCTCCTGTACATCACTTCCTATCCTCTGAGCATCGCTCCATACTCCTCCTGTACATCATTTCCTATCTTCTGAGTATCGCTCCACACTCCTCCTGTACATCGCTTCCTATCTTCAGTAGGGCAGTGGACGGTGTCAGTAGGGCAGTGGGCGGTGTCAGTAGAGCAGAGGACGGTGTCTGTAGGGCAGTTGATGGTGTCAGTAGGGCAGTTGATGGTGTCAGTAGAGCAGTGGGAGGTGTCAGTAGGGCAGTGGATGGTGTCAGTAGAGCAGTTGATGATGTCAGTAGAGCAGTGGATGGTGTTAGTAGAGCAGTGGACAGTGTCAGTAGAGCAGTGGACAGTGTCAGTAGGGCAGTTGGTGTCAGTAAAGCAGTGGACGGTGTCAGTAGGGCAGTGGACAGTGTCAGTAGGGCAGTGGATGGTGTCAGTAGAGCAGTGGATGGTGTCAGTAGAGCAGTTGGTGGTGTCAGTAGGGCAGTGGACGGTGTCAGTAGAGCAGTTGATGGTGTCAGTAGAGCAGTTGATGTGTCAGTAGGGCAGAGGATGGTGTTAGTAGAGCAGTGGATGGTGTCAGTAGGGCAGTTGGTGTCAGTAAAGCAGTGGATGGTGTCAGTAGAGCAGTGGATGGTGTCAGTAGAGCAGTTGGTGGTGTCAGTTGGGCAGTGGATGGTGTCAGTAGGGTAGTTGATGGTGTCAGTAGAGCAGTGGAAGGTGTCAGTAGGGTAGTGGATGGTGTCAGTAGGGCAGTGCATGGTGTCAGTAGAGCAGTGGATGGTGTCAGTAGGGAAGTGGGCAGTGTCAGTAGAGCAGTGGATGGTGTCAGTAGGGCAGTTGATCGTGTCAGTAGAGCAGTGGACGGTGTCAGTAGGGCAGTGGATGGGGTCAGTAGAGCAGTAGATGGTGTCAGTAGAGCAGAAATTGGTGTCAGTAGAGCAGTGGACGGTGTCAGTAGAGCAGTGGGCGGTGTCAGTAGGGCAGTTGATGGTGTCAGTATTTTTTTATTTCTATGTATTTTTTTTTTTTACAATGCAATTTGTTCATTTTTTTGCAATCTTTTTTTGGGGAGTGGGGGGAATTGGGGCTCCGGAACATGTCGCTAGGGTGGGGGGAGGTGTCAGTAGTTTTTATTTTTTTTATTTTTTCACAATTTTATTTTTTGTATCTTTTTTTTTAATTTTGCATTTTTTTTTGTTTTCTTTTTTTATCTGCCCCCTTGGGGGGCTTTGGTGAGATGCCAGGGGGTTTAAAAAGACCCCTAACATCTCATCTTTGATACAGAGAACGGGACTGAAGACACAAATGCCTCAGTCCTTTTCTCTGCATTGAAGATGAATGGACAGCGGCTGCCGTCCATTCATAAACTGAAGCAGAGGGACACACAGTCACTCTGCTCAGTTATTACAGCACATAGGAGTGCTCGGCAATGAATGCTCTCTATGTGCCATTCAGACAAGGATGGGACTGGTAAATGACTTGTTTACCGACCCCTCTCCCTCCGCTCGCCATCCTGACACCCCCCCCCAGCCCGCAGGAGAGAGGAGAAGAGAAGCCGGCTGTGGGGGAGGAGGGGGGGGCGTAAAACACAGCAGCTGAATGAGGAGGACACAGAGGGGGGCTATAGAAGAAGGAGGGGGGGCTGGAGGAGAACACAGAGGCTGAAAGAGGAGGAAGAACCAGGGACAATTAGCAATAATCGGTACAGCAGGGAGAACAGTTACTCACACCGATCTCCCTGCAAGGCTTTTTAATCAGCCAATTCTTCCTTCTCTCCCTCCCTTGGCTGTCTGCTGATAAGCCATGCAGGGAGATCGGTGTGAGCAACTGTCCCTCACTGCACCGATCATTCCCGACTGCCAATATTGTTGTATGCAGGAGACACAGGGGGCCATGAGCGCGCTCTGCTTCTGCCGTGTCCCCTGTGCATGCTGCCAACATAAGGGGAGGGTAACGGTGGGTGGGAGCCTAGTGACATCACGGTTCCGCCCACCTGCCACCGCTGATGCGACCCGCCCTTGGAAATCTGAGTTTTGCGGGGCTCCGTGTGATAAAGAGGGTGACATCTGGAAGGTGAGATGTCACTAGGGAGGCTGCTTGACGTAAATACTTTACAAAAATGAGATTAATGGAGAATATGTGGTGGTGGGTTTACATCCACTTTAACCACTTGACAACTGGGCACTTAAACCCCCTTCCTAACCAGACCAATTTTCAGCTTTCAGCGCTCTCACACTTTGAATGACAATTACTCAGTCATGTAACACTGGTTCACCAATTTCACCTACATTTGGGTGGTGGTGTATAAGAGGTAATTAGAGTAAAAACATTTCATAAATGCAGTTCGTCGGAGGGATCACTGTAGAGTGGAAGGTCTACAGTGGGAGAAATAGTGTGCCTCGGGGCGTTTTGAGTCTAAAGGTTCCCGCCCAGCGTAGTCGCCACCGTCCACCCGCCTTGGCACTACAGTGATCCGAGGGTGGGTGGCAATGGGAGGGGAATACAACCGTCGTACGTGTCCCCTGTGCCGTCTTCGTCTCGCGCGAGTACC
>BLSH010424453.1:572081-591617 GCA_018402905.1 Glandirana rugosa | reverse complement strand
GCACGTCTTCTCTCCCCCCTCTCTCCTCTCACACTGCACCGATCGGTGCAGAGAGGAGAGAGAAAAGCCGGCGGAAGCGCCGGCTTGTTGACATGTGATCGCGCCGTCATTGGACGGCGCGATCACGTGGTGAAAGGCCGCTCGCAGCGGCCATTCACCGCGATCCGTGATCAGTCGGGTCCCCCGGACCCGACGGTCACGGATCTTCCCGTGTGCGCGCCCCAGGGGGCGCGCGGGAAGCGAGATTCTGCAGGACGTCCATGGACGTCCTGTCAGAATAACCCGACCGCGCTGTGGACGTCTTTTGTCTATAGCGCGGTCGGGAAGTGGTTAAGGTCACAAGGCTGTGGTGCACTAGCGGAGTGGCAAGGTCCGCCAGCAGGTGGAGTCCAAGCATCTTATGTGACAATGTTAACACTGTTATACAAGCTGTACACGCAATACTTTACATTGTAGCAAAGTGTCATTTCTTCAGTGTTGTCACATGAAAAGATATAATAAAATAGTTACAAAAATGTGAGGGGTGTACTCACGTTTGTGAGATACTGTATATACTGTATATATTGCATATATACATATATATATGTCAAACGTGATTTTGGTAAAGGAAAAAAAAAATAAGAACAGCTACTTTAAATATTACATATTAATGTGCAGCCTTGTAACAGACTAACAAAAACATTGTTTACTAGTTATACGGAATCAGGTTATTATAAACACTGAATGCTTGTTCATGAGGTTATATAAATGGAGGTTGTTAACATCTATAGTTCTGGGGTGAAGGAAGGGGAATTTGAGGGTGTAAAGCATGTGTCCTTAAGTTCCCTGCACTATTAAATCAATGATTGCTTACTAGCATTCCTCTTTGTGCAATAAACACCTTCCCTCGCACTATACTGTACATTTTCTCATAGATGATGCAATAGGGCTGGACATATATTCTGAGATTAAAATGGTAGAGCTCATTCAAAGAAGCCAGTAAGTAAGTGTAAATCTATAGCAGCTGTACATCACAAAATGCTCCATGAAGCCCAGCATTGTAATATCTTAATTCCCACATATATCTATTTCCACAGGCTAGCCAGAAAAGGACATTGACACCTCCATGTTGTTAAGATTCTGGGTAGAATATCATTGCTACTGATTCTGCACAATATCACTGCATTTCACCGGCTGCCTTAAGTATATGCAAATTAAGCAGTTATATTATCTTAAAAAAAACAGTTTTTAAACTTTTTATCAGTTTCATGATAAACTGACAATCTAGAACTAATCGTATATTAATAAAACCAAACTGAAAGTGTAAACTTTTTTTACATTTTGGATAGAGTAGGGGAGAGTTATAACTCCCGTCAGTTTTTTTGCCATCTGTGTCCCATTGGGGAGATTTCTTCTCACTTCCTGTCCCATTGTCAAAACAGGAAGTAAGAAGAAATCACTCCAAAGTAAGAGAATCTGGGTGTATCACCTGGGTTACCAGAACTATTGTCCCCATTGGAAGATTTCTCCTCTATTAGTGTTCTGATGTCAACCCAAAATTTGGGATTTTCTTTTACTTCCACTTTCAATGATAGCAGTAAATAGGACAAATGGGGGGGGGGGGGGGTCTCCATAACAGGGATAGGTGTTTTAATCCCTCACCACTCTAACCCCATTTAGGTAATGGATAAATAATCTGGTTATTAGGGGCAACAGTTTTGGTTCTTATTGCACCAGATTCTTAAAGCAGAACTCGATTCATTGATTTTAACTGTTTCTCAAAATTCATTCAACAGGTACATTCAAAGCATATCACAGTCAAGCCATCAAATGGCTGGTGTCATAACTGATCACATGTGCAGCACCATGGCAACTGCAGATCAATCAGAGGCTAAGATGACAGCTTCCTCTGCTGTAAAGGATAAGAGTGTTCCACTTTGAAACCATATCTTGTTGTGCCAGATATAAGGAAACTAAAACTGAATGCATAGCTGTTGTGAAAATGAATGTGGAAGGAGGGGCAGAACGTCCCCTCTGTCCACATATGGGACAAATGGTAGACAAATTAGAATTTTGATAAAGCACTGTTTAAAAAAAAATAAAAAAATAAAAAATATATATACAGTATTAATCAGTTGTACTTACCTATGATTGGTGGTTGAGGTCTCTAATGGTCTTGGCACGAGTCTTGACCTATAAAAGAAAAAGTAGTGCGTCAGTATTGAAGCAGTCGGCGGGGATCTTGAAGAAGAAGCACGTCTGCGGCTGTTCTGTGCTAACATGGAGTCTTTGCTAAAAAAACGTATTGAGTGGGCTAGCGTGGACGGAGAACAGTGGATGACTCAATGTCTGTCTGTACCTGGCTCTTCCTCAGTTTGCCCTCCCGCTGCCTCTCCGAATATGGACACGACCCCGCCGCTGTTCCCGAGACCACCCAGGTGTGATGAAGCTTCCTCTGATGATGAGGTCCCGCCATCAATCGAGTCGACGGCATATCATCGTGATAGAGGACGGGATCTAGTACGGCCGTCAACATCAAAAGTTGTGGAGCCGCCAGTGCAGCTGATGACAAAACAGAAGAGGATCGTTAAGAAGCCGATTAGATATGATTCACCATCACAGATTAGAAACGGAAAAAAAAGAAAACAAGCTGCAAGTAGAGGAAGAGGTAAAAATGTTTTTGGGAATTGTGCTGATTTGCCTAATGCCAGTAACATTGAACTGCCTTTGGAGCAAAATAATGCGGTTCCTATGGTTACCAATGATGCCTCTTCACAGATCAATCTTAATCAGCATGGTAATATTGAATTGCTTCTGCCTTATACTGTTAGTTTTAATGATAATGTGAGTGCTTTATCGCCTTGTCTAACTAATTTTTCTGTAGCTAATCTGTTACAGCTTACTATGTCACCTACAGTATGTGTCAACAGTGCAGTTGATATGACTACAGACTCTATGCAAGCTCTTTCGGCTGGCACAAGTAACGTTAGCTTGGCTCCTCAACCCACAATTCATTCTTCAGTATCTACTACAACTGCTGGTGAGTCTTTTGATGCCTCTGTATTGAGAGAATTTACTGTAACTGTTTCTAATTTGTTATCTAAATTGTTGCCTTCCTCCAACATAGCCCAAACTTCTGATTTGGGTTTAGCTTCTGTCTGGAAGGATAACGTGGCTTCTATTCCAAATTTGCCTGCAATACCCCCTGTTTCTTCAATATCGACTTTCAGGGAGGCCTTTACAATCTTCTTCCTCTACTTTTATACCTGAGGTTGCCTTGAAGAGGTGCTGTCATGTGAAGTTTCGCCATTGGAATTTCACCTCTCTAATTCTGTTAAGGAAATAATTTGGAAGGCAGATTATATCGATCTCCTCTCATTACTTCCTTCTAATAGAGAGAATTCTATTGAAAAAAGGGATGATAAGTCGGGAGACGAGAGGAGACCTTCGGCCCCCCGTAATTTCAATAAATGGCTACAGGCGTTTAGCATTTTCGCCAGTGTTCTTGGAGAAAGATGGCCAGATTTATGTAGGGGTTTGTTTCACCATGTATAGATTATATTAGAAGCCTATAAAAATTTTCCTGGTCTGTCTTGGTTTTATTACGACGAGGCATTCCGTCAGAAATTGTCAGTTCACGATACTTTGAAATGGTGCATTAAAGATATCGGGCTGTGGTTGAATCAGTTATTGCCCCAAAAACAATATTTGAAACCCAATGTATCTGCAATGGGACAATTCAGAAAAGGAGTCTGCTTCAATTACAATGAGGGCCATTGTAAATGGCCTCATATTTGTAAATACAGACATGAATGTACTCATTGTGCTGGAACGCACCCTGCTGTGCGTTGTTTAAAAGAGCGGCTACTACACCTGCGCCAACTAATAAAGATCTTTTTCTCAAAAGCGGTAACGCTGGTGAACTGGGAAAAAATGCTGCCATGGCTTTACATTTACCCAGATCACACAGCAGCCGTAATAATCCTTGAAGGTTTTAGCAAAGGTTTTATGCTTCCTTCCTTTTCTGGTCCAGGTTGCGCTGTTTTTAAAAATGTATCCTTTGCTATTCTACATGAAGATATAGTTAGGTCCAAGATATTTAAGGAATTGGAAGTTGGTAGAGTAGCAGGTCCTTTTACTTCTCCCCCTTTTGCGAATTTTAGAGTTTCGCCACTTGGCTTAATCCCAAAAAAAGACCCGAATGAACTTCGATTAATTCATCATTTATCTTATCCAAACGGTTTCTCCCTCAACGATGATATTGACCCCTGTTAATTTCTTATTAGACTTTTGATGACGCTTTGGATAAAATTAGGTCGGTGGGAGATGCAGCCCTTTTGGCAAAAGCTGACCTCAAATAGGCTTTTCGTATGTTGCCCATACACCCTTCAGCTTTCAATTCACTAGGTTTTGTTTTTAATGATACATTTTTCTTTGACAAATGCTTACCAATGGGCTGTTCTCTCTCCTGTCGTTATTTCGAGATCTTTTCTACTTTTTTAGAATGGGTTGTTTCTTATCGATCGGGTTCTTTGTGCTGTTTACACTATTTGGATGATTTCCTTTTCGTTGGTTCTGCTGATTCTTTAAATTGTCTTAGTCTTTTTAATGACTTTCAGTTCATCTGTAATTTATTTGGGGTTCCTTTAGCTCCCGAAAAATCTGTTCCTCCTACCACATGTATTAAATTTTTAGGAGTTCAGATCGACACTGTAGCGATGGAATTCTGGCTGCCTATGGCAAAAATAATTAAGATCAGATGGCTTTTGGACTTTGTTTTGTCAAAACGTAAGGTTCAAATCTTTGCCAGTTATTTCGATTTTACGTCAGATTGTGTTTAAATGTTTTGAGCTTAACATTTGGATCAAGGCTAAATTTATGCCAGGTGTAGAAAATCTTATCGCTGATTCCTTGTCTCGCCAACAGGTAGAACGATTTTGAATTCTGGTGCCGGGCGCAGATCCAGTGGGCCTGTTGTGTCCTTCCCATTTGTGGGATCTCATTTGACTATGGTGCTACAAGCTATACAACATTCCTTGGCTCCTTCTACGTGGCCAGGATACAATGCCGCGTGGAAAATGTGGTGTTCTTTTTTGCAGGATAATAATATCCCTTGTCCTTATTTTCTGGAACAAGTAGTGCTTTGCCCTACCCTTTTTTCTCCGCTTGGGGGGGGGGTGCCCTCATGCCTTAGTTTTTTCTCGGTGAAGTGCGCCTTAAAAGGTTATCGCAGGAAGCATTTTGTTAAGGATGGCAGACTTCCAATTACTATTGATAAGTTGAAACAGATAAGTTCAGCTACTAGAACAATCTGTTTTACGACTTTTGAATCGTTCGTTTTTAGGCTTGCTTTCAGTCTTTGTTTTTTGGCGCTTTTCGTATTTCCGAATTGCTTGCACTCAATAAACATGGGAACACTGGTTTACAGTTTGTGGTACCCACATCTGATTGCCTTCGCATCTTGCTGCATAGCAGCAAGATGGATCAATTGGGCGTTGGTCGTTGGATTACGCTTTACAGATACTCAGATCAATCTTTATGTTCTGTATCTTTAGCGCACATCTATTTGCGATGTCAACCGTTAGCCCACGCACAATTTCTTGTTCATGCTGATGGGAATCCTTTGACTATATTTTAGTTCAATTCTGTTTTAAAGAAATGTTTAGCTATGTTAAATATTGCTCACCTTCCTATTTCCTCCCACTCATTTCGTATTGGTGCCGCTACGGAGGCTGCTAATTTAGGTCTTTCTGGGGCAGTCATCAGGGGGATTGGTGGGTGGAAATCTGATTGTTATAAAAGCTATGTTCGCCTTAATGTCTCTTTTTGATTTCCAGAGTCTTCTTACATAGTTTGGATCGACTCCTATATCTTTTGGGCACACAAAAGAGCCGATGTTATGGTCCTTCCTTGAATTTGCCTTCTTCTCGTTTTCATATTTACTGGTGTGGCGTTCGTGGCATGAAATGGACAGATCTTCATAATTCTTTGTCTGTATTATACTTGCAATGGCCTGTACCTAACGTTATTATTTTTCATTTAGCTGGTAATGATATTTGTTGTAGGAGAACGTTGGACATTATTTCCATGATAAAATCGGACTTAACATGTATACAGGCAGTCCTTCTGGATTGTGTATTGGTGTTTTCTGAAATCATCCCTCATTTGCTGTGGCTCAGCCCGCAATTTAAACATTTTGAAAAAAATTGTAAAAAGATTAATAAGGCGATTGCTAAATTTATGCCTTCATTAAGAGGTTTTCCATTTCGTCATGTGTATCTGGAAGGTGGTGTCGGTGGTTTTTACCGATGTGATCTGGTCCACTTGTCGGATATAGCATTTGACATCTTTAACCTTGATTTACAGTCTTGTGTGGAATTGGCCGTGGGTCGGGTGGGGGTGCCATGCTCCTAGTTCATAAGCATGGCGTATACGGACTTTTGAGTGGTATTATTTATAACTCGAGCTGGTAATAGCTGAGTCACAATATGCTGTGTTACAAAAATATGGTTTAACACTTAGTTGAAAATTATATGTTATTTGAATATTAAACCTATAATAAAAGGCCATGGCCATTTAATCCACAAAAAAATAACTTGTGTCCAGTGTATACTTTTAAGTTATAGATTACTAAGTACTAAATATATATAAGTTCTGCCTATTGTCCCATGAATGAGGAAGGAGGGGCAGAATGTCCCCTCCGTCCACATATGGGACAAATGGTAGACAAATTAGAATTTTGATAAAGCACTGTTTTAAAAAAAAATATATATATATATACAGTATTAATCAGTTGTACTTACCTATGATTGGTGGTTATGGTCTCTAACGGCCTTGGCACGAGTCTTGACCTATAAAAGAAAAAGTAATGTGTCAGTATTGAAGCAGTCGGTGGGGATCTTGAAGAAGAAGCACGTCCAGCCCTCCCTCCCTTGTCGTTGCTAAATTTATGAGGTTTGTGTCCATTTCGTATGAAAGGGGACTTTTGAGTGGTATTATTTATGACTAGAGCTGGTAATAGCTGAGTCACAATATGCTGTGTTACAAAAATGTGGCTTAACACTTAGTTGAAAATTATATGTTATTTGAATATTAAACCTATAATAAAAGGCCACAGCCATTTAATCCACAAAAAAATAACTTGTGTCCAGTGTATACTTTTAAGTTATAGATTACTAAGTACTAAATATATATAAGTTCTGCCTATTGTCTCATAATCTATTTAACTATGTTATACAGTATCCAATATTAACTACATACATACAGTTGAATAGTTTTAAATTTTTGCAACAACCAATACTTAGAGTGTTAGTGATGTGGCTCAGGATGAAATACTATGTTTATCAGGGACTGGTTTAATATACTGCCTCTCCCCTAAATCATCACTCTTTTTTGTCTTCACAACATTTAAATTAGGTCCAGAATATAATATTTATGAATTACTGATTTACTCATATCACACAAGCGGTCTTGTTGCTGGCGATTCCACAGAGGTTAAAGGAAGGCCCTCATGATTGATTGTACTTCTGGCCATGTGAAAGCATCACTTACTCCACTAGGGGGCCCACTTCAGAACAGGGCTGACTAAGTCCTACACATACAGCTACTCACAGTCTACAGCCCACACAGAACTCCATGTCTGTGACGTGTGTGCACATATGGTGAGTTCAAGACACATCACCATTTGCAATGACTCTCCGTCGGTTGGGGACATTTGGCCCAACATCTCCTTTATGGTTACAGGATAGGGCTCGCACAGTCTGCTGAATACCTAACTTAAAGTCAGTAGTATGTGTCCCTTGTGCTAATTCCTCTTCTATTAGTAGAAATCCTCCTCATTCCATGACTCTCCCCCTACCCGACCTTAGTAATCTTCTGGTGCTGCAAGTGTTAATACAACTAAGGTGATGTCACAGGCTCTTATCAAGAGGGTCTAACAATGCCCGCCCTTTCTGCCCAGCTCCACCATTCATAGAAACTATGAATGGAGAGGGTGGACCGCTCAATCATCCTCCCATTCTCCATTCTTAGATCCTGTTATGGTGATAGGGGTGGGGTGCATGGACTAAGTAGGATTTCTACTAACAGAAAAGGAATCAGCACAAGGGACACATCCTACTAACTGTAAGTTGTGTTCTTTTTCACTGCATTTAGGTTTTGACTGAGTCTAAACCTTGCTTTAGGGTATCTTGTTGCAAACAGCATTGCAATTGATAGGCCTGCTAACAGCAACAGGCATTACATTGTAGGATGGGGGGTTAAGCGAGTGTATTCTCTATTATGATGGAGTGGAGATACAATAGGACTTCTCTATGCTGAGCTGAGAGAGTGGTAAGACAAAAACAAAAATGTACATATTGGCAGACCCTAGAAGACGACTAAGCAAAGATAGTGCTGGCCTTTTAAGAGAAGAAGAAAGCATTTTTTAGAAGTGGCAAAAAAACGAATTCATGGTCAGGGGATGACCATACAGAAAAGGGAAAACCTTAACCTAAGATGCCATTAAGCTATTGCATATTGAAATTCTTATTTCAGACACCCCTCATTGCTATCTTTCTTGGAAAGGTCTCTAGAATTCCAGGGCCACACATCTAACATGGTCTCTTGTAGTATTCAGAAAGAAAGGCTCAATTTGGACTTTTTAGGCCCCCCAAGGATCACATCAGCTTAAAAATACAATATCTTTCTTTAGTACCATAAATAAAAACATATTACTTAAATATAAGCGTTCTATCTTAACATAGTTGGAGAGAAGATGGATAATCCTAGAAATGGCAAAACTACTAATAATGAATGAAGGGTGTGGGAGATTAGCCTGTGGGGATCACTTTTCAGAATGGAGGTCAGTTTCTTTAAAATCTGACGGCTGGCCAGGTTTATTATCACAGGTTTGCAAGGTCAAAACACATAACAAAACAGAAAACAAAACCTCGCCATCTGGCGCAAAACTAAACAAATCAGGTTCCTCTCTGTACAGTGTGGGACTGTCCCCTACACCCCCAAAACATAAGCACAGTGCAAACCTTGATCTTTGAGTCCAAATTATCACACAGAATTCACTCAGCTTTCTCCCTCTGAGATCCAGGATCAAGCACCCTCTGCTCTTTTCCTGTTCATTAAATGCAGTTGGAGAGGGTTTTGAGTGGAACAGAAAGTCTGGGCCAGAACCAGCTCTGCCACGGTGACTGGCAAAGCCCAAGCCGGACTCTCACTAGTCGCCTCAAAGTGATTGCATGCGAGGCGACATGTATCACCAGTCCATTATGGCGCCTTGCATAATGATACATATCCCCCTCAAGCCCCTGGGGAGGAGCAACTGACCCAACCATGCAGTGGGCCCGGGAAAGACCATTGGCATTATTTTGGAGCATTCAAGCCCGGTGTTCCACTGAGAACTTAAATGGCTGTAGGACCAGGAACCACCTAGTCACCTGGCTATTTTTCTCCTGGTTGTTACACATCCAATTAAGGGGGGTATGGTTGGTGACCAGCCTGAATTACCTTCCCAGCAGGTAGTATTTTAAAGCCTCTAAGGCCCACTTGATAGCCAGGCACTCCTTCTCTGCAATGGCATAATTACTTTTATGCCTATTAAGCTTCCTGCTTAAGTAGACGACCAGGTGCTCCTCGCCGTCTCTGATCTGGGACAGAACAGCACCTAGTCCCACCTCAGAGGTGTCGGTTTGAACCACAAACTCCTTTGTGAAGTCTGGGGTCACGAGCACCGGCTGTACACAAAGGGCTTGTTTCAACTTCTGGAAGGCCTTCTCAGCTTCGGGATTCCACTTAACCATTCCTGACCCTCTATCCTTCATCAGATCGGTAAGAGGGACGGCAATGGTGGCAAAGTCGGGGATGAAACGTCAGTAATACCCTGTAATCCCCAGGAAGGCACAAACCTATTTATTGTTTACCGGTTGGGGCCACTTTTGAATGGCCTTGGTCTGGGGCTTGATCAGACTCCGACCAATAACATAGCCAAGGTATTTGGCCTCCTCCAGACCTATGGCACACTTTTTCGGGCTGTCTGTTAAACCTGCTACCCTCAGCGAATCTACCACTGCCTGCACCTTGGACAGATGTGATTCCCAACCTGGGCTGTGGATGACCACACCATCCAGATAGGCTGCTGCATAGGGCCAATGCGGCCTCAAAGTTTGTCCATCATCCTCTGGAAGGATTCAGAGGCTCCATGCAGACCAAATGGCATTCGCTTGTATTGGAAGGACCCCTCGGGGGTAGAGAAGGCCGTTTTTTTCCTTTGTTGACTCCGTTAGGGGGATCTGCCAGTATCCCTTAGTTAGGTCTTGGGTTGTTATGTACCGGGCACCTCCCAACCTATCCACAAGTTCATCAACCCGCGGCATTGGGTATGCGTCAAACTTAGACACGTCAATCAGCTTCCTGAAATCATTACAGAACCGGATAGTGCTATCAGGGTTTTGGGACCAGCACTATAGGGCTCGACCAGGCGCTGAGGGACTCCTCTATCACGTCAAACTCCAACATGGTTTTTATCTCTCTCACCACCACCTCTCGTCTAGCCTCACATATTCGGTAGGATTTTACATTTACTCTGATGCCTGGTTCCGTGATTATGTCATGTTGTTTTTTTTTATAATTTAATTTTTATTCAAGCTTTATACAAAACAATATATACATTCCATATACTCCATCTTTAAGATTCTTAGTTCATAATTATTTAATTTATCTTACATCTCACCCAAACCTAACTTCTCCTCCTCTTCTCCTCCCCTCCCCCAATCTAAAAAAAAATGACAATAAGATATTCCTCCCTCCTCACTTCCCCGCATTCCCCCGTCCCCCTCTCCCCCCCATTCAAAGTGCTACTCAGCCAAAGAAGACTGTTAATATCCCGTTCCTTATTCTGGTCTAGTCAGGAATTGTCCAGGTGATATGGTATGGTGATTCATGGCGAGGAAGGGGGTGGAGAAAGCTAGGTAAGGGGCAGGAAGGAAGAGAGAGCAAAGAGAGAGGGGGGAAAAAGAAAAAAAAGAAGGGGGCAATTCTCCCTCCTACCTCATCCACAAGTGAAAACTGTCGCATATAACATTTCCCTTCACCGTCTCACTGCAAAAAAAAAAAAAAGGTCTAGGGTTGTTATGTACCGGGCACCCCCCAACCTATCCACAAGTTCGTCAACCTGCGGCATTGGGTATGCGTCAAACTTAGACACGTCAATCAGCTTCCTGAAATCGTTACAGAACCGGATAGTGACATTAGGCTTTGGGACCAGCACTGTGGGGCTCGACCAGGCGCTGTTGGACTCCTCTATCACGTCAAACTCCAACATGGTTTTTATCTCTCACACCACCTACTCTCATCTAGAAGTCACGTCAATCAGCTTCCTGAAATCATTACAGAACCGGATAGTGCCATCAGGTTTTGGGACCAGCACTATAGGGCTTGACCAGGTGCTGTGGGACTCCTCTATCACGCCAAACTCCAACATGGTTTTTATCTCTCTCGTCACCACCTCTCGTCTAGAATCAGGAATTCGGTAGGGTTTTACATTTACACTGACCCCTGGTTTCCGTGATCATGTCATGTTGTAGTACAGTGGTCAGTCCAAATTCCTTAAAGTCGATTTGTTGCATCAGTGACAAGGACTTTGGGGAGTGGGTACAGCCAATAAACTCTCTCTGTCCTTCCACTGTTTTAGGAGATTAACATGGTAAATCTGTTCCGGTTTTCTTTTCCCAGGCTGGTAAACGTTGTAGTTTACTTACCCTACTCTTTCCCTAATCTCAAAGGGACCCTGCCACTTTGCTAGGAATTTACTTTCAACCGTGGGGACTAGCATCAGCACTCTGTCTCCGGGGTTGAAATTCCGGGTTTTGGTAACCCGATTATAAACCTTTCTCTGGGCTTCCTCGGCTTGCTCCATATGCTCTCGTACAAGGGGCAGAACGGCTGTGATTTGATCCTGCATCAAGGAGATGTGCTCTATGATGCTTCTATATGGGGTGGCCTCTCCTTCCTACGTCTCTTTTGCGACATCTAGCAGCTTCCTGGGATGTCTACCATACAAGAGTTCAAAGGGGGAATACCCCGTAGATGGCTACGGAACCTCTCGAATGGCAAACATGAGGTACGGCAGCAAAAAATCCCAATTTCGCCTATCTTTATCCACCACCTTTTTTAGCATACTCTTGAGGGTCTTGTTAAATCTTTCCACCAGACCGTCAGTTTGGGGGTGGTAAACAGAGGTACAGAGATTTTGCACAATTCTCAGTCACTCTGGACGTGAAGGGGGTACCCTGATCTGTCAAGATCTCTTTAGGGATCCCATTCCCCACCCGACTAAAAACCTGGACCAGCTCCTTGGCGATAGTCTTAGCGGAAGTGTTCCGCAAGTATATGGCCACAGGATAGTTGGTTGCATAGTCCAGGATCACCAGTATGTGCTGGTGTCTCCAGACAGATTTTACTACTGGTCCCAGGAGATCCATGCCAATTTGCTCAAATGACACTTCAATTATGGGGAGTGGGACAAGGGGACTACGAAAATGGAGTGACGGGGCCGTCATTTGACACTCAGGGCATGATTCACAGTATTCTTTGATGTCTGCATACAACCCAGGCCAGAAGAATCTCTGGGATATTCTCTCCCTGGTTTTCTCTATACCCAGATGTCCCCCCATTACAAGCCCATGGGCCAGATTTAGCACCATCCGGCGGAAGGGTTTGGGAACCACTAGCTGTTCCACCTCATCCTCCCCATGTTTCACTACCTGATACAACAAATTATTTTTAAGCGCCATGTAGGGAAAAGACACCCCTCAATTAGGATCCACAGGCTCCCCATCCATCTCCTTCATATTTTCTCTGGCTCTAAGGAGAGTGACATCCCGTAGTTGTTCTCTACAGAAGTCCACTCTCCGGACCTCTAAGTCGGGTACTACATTTGGTTCACCCTCACCGTCAGGGTCAGAGACATTGTCTGGGTCATTAATCCCCCACTGTGAGCTATCTTCCAGCTCCTCTGGCTACCCAGTCAGTATTGGAAAAGGAGGAGGGTCTCCTCCCTCCCCGGTCCTGCCACCAGTCTCCCCTTCCCTTTGGCAAAACAGGTCTGGCAAGAGGTCCCATGCTTCCGCAGCAGCTCTATCCTCCAGATTCCCTGTGCCTTCCCATAACCTCCAAAAATGAGTAAAATCCCTGCCCACTAGGGCGTCATAAAGTAGTGAAGGTGTCACCCCCACTGAATGAGTCACACTACCGCAAGGGGTGTCAATCTCAACCACCGCCGTCTGGTAATCACGGATGTCCCCATGGATGCAAATGACTCCTACAGTTCTAGGGTGTAACCATGCAGGATTTACACAATTGCTTTTTACCAATGTTACCACACTACCCGAGTCAAGCAGTGCAGTGACTGGTCTCCCATCAACAAAAATCACACACATTTGCTTCTCCATGCAACTTGAACATGATGCTGTATATGCGACCTGTGCAAAAAGAGAAAGGTGTCTATTCACATAAGCATAATCTCATTGCATGGGTTCATCATTCAGGGGGCAATTGGCAGCAATATGGCCCAATGCATGGCATCAGTAGCACTGTATGTGTTCTATACCCACTCCACTCAAGGGTCCCCAAGACCTTCCTGGCTTCTTTGGCCAGTCTTCAGGTCTAGAACCCCCAGTCTCTTTATCCGTATCAGTCTTATCAAAATTTCCCATGCCCCTGAACCCTGGAACAGTCTTACTGAGTCCGCCGGGCGATCTTTTACCTCTAGATACATTGGAGTGGGACACAGATGGGCGCAACAAATCCTTAGCAGCCGTGTATCTCTTTACGAGGTCCACCAGCTGGCTTGCAGTTTTGGGGTCCCCATGGCTGACCCATTTCCTCAAAGCAGCAGGGAGCACCCGTAGATAGTGGTTCATGACCACGCGCTCCACAATCTGGGGACTTGGCAAAGTTTCCGGCTGTAGCCATTTCCTGGCAAGGTGAACTAGGTCAAACATCTGTGTGTGTGCGCACCAATTTTGGTTCCACTGCCACAGGAGGCCCCTTCTTTAACTCCACCAGAGCCTCCATAAACTGGCAATTCATCTCTTTCTGAGCCTCAACAAATTGCCGAGTTGCCTCCTGTTGAGCCGCCTGTTGTGCTGCGATAGCCTGGCGACTCTCCTCCCGCTGTGCTGCAGAGGCTTGTGCGACCTGGAGGTTGGTTTCCCACTGAGCTGCAGTCACCTGTAGCAAGGCCTTCAGCATCTCCTCCATTTTTGAAAGCTGCCACGCTGAACTCCACCACGTGTGGGAGATTAGCTTGTGGGGATCACTTTTCAGAGGAAAATATTCAGCATGGAGGTAATTTTTTTAAAATCTGGTGGCTGGCCAGGTTTATTATCACAGGTTTGCAAGGTCAAAACACGTAACAAAACAGAAAACAAAACCTTGCTATCTGACGCTAAACTAAACAAATTGGGTTCCTCTCTATACAGTGTGGGGCTGTCCCCTACACCCCCAAAACATAAGCACAGTGCAAACCTTGATCTTTGAGTCCAAATAATCACACAGAGCTCACTCAACTTTCTCCCTCTGAGATGCAGGATAGAGCTCTCTTCTACTCTCTTCCTACTCATTAAATTCAGGTGGAGAGGGGTTTGATTGGACCAGAAAGTCTGGGCTGGAACCAACTCTACCACGGTGGCTGGCAAAGCCCGGGCCATACTCTCACTAGTGGCCTCAACATGATCGCATGCAAGGCGACAAGTATCACCCGTTCATTATGGCGCCTCACATAAACTCACAAGGGATAAGTGAATATAATTAATATCCACCTGAAAATATTTTTGAATCGTCCAGGCCATTTGCTTACCCAAAAAATATGTTAGGAATGGGATCTGTGCTGTTGTATAGTTCAAGGCAGACAATAGCCACTGGTAGGAGCAAATTCAAACCCAAAATGCAGAGAATGACGTGGGGGGCCTAATTCACAAACAAAAAGGAGCAATATAGTTCAAACACCTATAGGGATGAATAGTATAAATATATTATTGTAAAGTATATCCATTGTGATGAATACCTTGAATACATGGGTCCACAACCCTGAGGATGTCTAATAAGACCTCACTCACAAGACTCTTGGTAGTGTCCTGAAGGTTCTAAAAAGTAACAAAATATAGATCACCCACTGATGTTATAGGGGTCCATCCAATAAGATAACTCACAACTCCCAATTTATGGAACAAAGGATTAAATTCCCATGAGAAACCAGGATAACTAGAAAGTACCACAAGTGAAACTCCAATGAAGGAATTTTTACTGTTGCATGATCAGTGATGTAATCATGAGCCCAGTCCAGGGATTCCTAATAAGACACAAAGATTGCCCTTAGACTCGGTTCAGACTGCTGCAACATGGGATTCGACTTGTAAGACCCCAAGTCAGATGGCATGTCAAATTCAATGTTTCTCTATGAGAGCCGTCTTAACTGATGCTACACAAGTCGCTCCGACTTTAGAAAAGTTTCCTGAATTACTTTGGTACGACTTGGGTGTGATTTCAGCCCTTGTACAGGCTCCTAAATAGCATCCAAGTTGGATCAAGTTGGAAGGAAGACGCAGGGCAAAGTGAAATGCGTACGACTTTGCCATTGCAGCAGTGTGAACCGAGTCCAATTACATTAAGCAATACACTAACAATACAATACAGTAATTACAATTAACACGCTCTCTTTTTCAATTGAGCAGGTCCTCACTAGGCTATTTCTTTCCCACCACTCTATCAGTGTCTCTCCAGCACATGCAGCAAATACCCGCCTTTCCCTATAGGCTTCTTGAGGTGGAACTACTGATTTCCAATATGAAGGTCACCAGATGATATCTACAGTATTTCACCCCAGTTAATCTGGGCCCATCTGCTTTCTCACATCTTGATATACTCTTTACTCTCAACCTTACCATAGCCACCTTTTTGTGTGCAAAGAATGATTAGAGTTCACATATAACTGTAATTAAACTTCCTTTCCTGCAACATTTCTGTTCAATGGTATAAATATCTATCATTTTTTACCTCATGATTCAGGGTTGTCTTAATGAAAGTCTCTTGTCATTAAAAGTACCAATAGGAACACTTTTTTTTCTCCACTCACATGGCTTAGAGCATTTGTAAAGGGATCTTCTTTGCTTAAGAGTTTCTCAGAAGAGCTGGATAGAAGCTACTGCTGAACATTGCAAGAAATATTTAATTCACATATACAGTATCAAGGTAACTATGGCTGCTATCAAAGAGCCAAGGGCCTAAATGATTAGAGAAAGAGAAAGGTCTATTGTAACTTGAAAAAAAGACTGTTCTTACAGGGTCACATATCTGTTTTGCTACAATTGAAGGGCCAACCACTACCAAAAGTATTGAACGGCCAACTGCTACTAGAATACCTGGGCTATTTTGCTGTTTTTGAGCATCCTGCACCTTTAAACACCCCCTCTTAAGTTCTTTAATAAATTGTAAAATGACTGTATTGAATTGTAAAGTGACTGGTGCCCATCTCATCTTGTTTTTCTCCCCACCATACAATAACAACCCAACCCTGAGATGGAAATGTTAGCCTGCAACACTGCTTAGGAAATATTCCACCACAACAGGAGAAGTGCTACATATATAATATCCATCTATATATCCATCTATATATCCAAATATAAGCATGTCAACCATAAAGAGGCAATTTTATTTTATTTTGGATGCCAATAAATGTATGCAGCGGAACAAATACATTCTCAGACTGCAAAAGTGCATGTTTGTCTAGTAAATTGACCTACTACTATACAGTATGTCTATACCAAATGTATGCTCTTTTTCCTTTTTTTTTTCTGTTTCATTGGTTGGTGATCGGTGATATTTTATGTTGCTATTTATTTTTTGCAGTATTTTACTTCCATTTTCTGGAAAGGGTGAGTGCTTTCCGTTTTATAGCCTACACTTGCCTGTGCATCATTGGGGATTAGTAGGCTATTATCTCATCCTTTATCCAGACAGTACAGTGTGGTTTTGACTTTCAGATTATGTATGTTGTTCTTTTCTTAGTTACAACTGATTAATTTCAAATGGAGTATCCAATTTTTTTTAAGGCCTGGCAAAAGTACAGTCACTGAGGTAATGGGATTAACATTCAATTACACACATAGAAAGACTGGGCTTTAACAGAGTAATGTGAATTATGTACCCAAATTACTGCTTCAAATGCCTTGCTTATGGCATAACAGATTTAATATTACATTTACTACTAAGATAGGTTTGTTTTTTGGTTAATTGGATTCTTTTGTATTCAGAATATTGTACTGCAGACATATTTTATTGTGCTCTTTGTAAAAAAAATGAGCGTGCTCATACTGTAAATTTAATTCTAACCAGTATACTCTTATAAATTGCCACCAGCATTTATCATTTTAATTTCTTGTATGATTGTGTTCATTCACCCATATGGTTTTCCATGCAGAATGCAGGAATGATTTACCAAAGCATTCTTCTGTGTAGTGCAATTGATGCCTTTGGTGTGGCCTGCCTGCCATAGACATACCTTTCTGCTCCAGAGTTCATATTGCAGACACCAGTGCTGTGGTAAGTTTTTGTCTTCTAGGATGAATAAGAACAACTTCATCAATCAAGTAATATGACAAAGGCTACTGGCTGATAAAGCTGCCTGCAATGATGGGCTTAGTGATAGTTTCAAAGGCAATAAGTACACTGGCAGCCACTTTAAGGCTCAGTTGGGCATCAGGGCAGTACTACAGGTTACTTCTCACCACTTCTGATATGACAGTGTGGCAGAAAAAACAGAGAGAATTGTGTTTGGCTGCACCAGCATCCTGAACCTAAGCCTTACCCCCAGCCTGTGAAAAGGATGAAACTAAGTGAGGCCCATATGGAGATGTGAGCTGTGATCTTTGCAGGAGAGGTAGAGGTGCAATCTTTTATGTGTGTGTGTGTGTGTGTGGGGGGGGGGGGGGTGCTGGACTTCCAGGGATATATGATTTAGCAGCACAGACAATATTTGATGTCACCCCCAAATCTAAGTCTCCACCACCTGCCAAGCTACACCAGGCTTTTGCACCACAGCAAACTGAAGACACTAGTATACTGATAATAGGCAATATTTCGTACTATGAGGCACCACTATACCTCTCAAAGTCTCTCAATCTTAGCACACCAACCAATGTAACTAAATTCGTTCAGCATGCAGCTACACATCCAAAGTTTGAAAACACAGACATGTCACAGTTTGTTAAATACATGTCCTACAAAGAACTCAACAAAACAAATTTTGCTAAGTTTGATGATAAACATGTAAACTCCAGAGGGTGGAAATCCACCTTTAAAGCCATAGTACATGAAATCTAAAAAAGGCTGTAAGATTTTATACTATTCTAGATGATCAGAGTAACTGATCTTTTCCAAGATCAAAGCTGTTTAACCTAACAGGAGATGCCTTGCCATACACCCTGGGCACCTGTGCTGGCAGGGCCGCTAATAGGGCAGTACAACCGGCCCTTTTGTACCGGGCCCGCCCCCATCAGCTCCACAAGGGGGCCCGGCAGCATTACAGTTAAATTCTACATGTTAAAGAAAATAGGACTTTCTAAACCTTCCTCTTACTTTTGCATGCTTGGGGGGTGTAATTACATTTTCCTGGGCCCCATTAGGTCTACAGAGGGGCCAAGGAGGTGAGTGCAATGGAGGGACTTTTTCTTAATTTTCGGGTGGCGCATGTGTACGTTGTAGTCCCGACGTCATCTGCTATAATATAGTCCCTGTTGCTGCTGCCCTCTGCCTTCCCTGACGGAGGGATACAATAATGCTCAGCTCCTTCCTCCCATCCAGGTGCCGACCGAGACTTGTGTGAGGCAGCAGATGGCTCAGCAGCTGACAGGGACAGCATGGCTGCACTGGAGTGGACAAAGTGAGTGAAGAATAGAGGATAGAGTCCTCACTGTGTCCTTTGATTATGAGCACGAATATCACACAAGCAGCACAGTGCAGTAGGTGCTCTGTCAGGGTTACATGGCTGTTGGAGGTGGTGACTTTGTTAAGCTATGGGTTTATTGAGTGTTACAGAATTTATCACAGTACAGCCATAACAAAGTCAGCACCTCCAGCAGCCATGTCACCCTGACAGAGCACCTACTGCACTGTGCTGCCTGAGTGATTTTCATGCTAATGATCATAGGACACAGTGAGATGCTACTTTACACTTGGTTTTGGGGGGAGTAAACATGTGCAGCTGAAATGCATTTTTACCCCCCCACCACTCCCCTGTAACCACTTCAGGTCCAGCAATGTACTGGTACATTGCTAGACTGGAAGGTGATATCTTGGTAATCGCTGCAGCAATGATCACGATATGTTTTAGCCCCAGGGATTTTTCAAAAAGTATAAGTAATGGACTTCACCAATGTCCCCTCACCACCCCCCCATTTTTACGTAAAGTCGACGTGTACAAATGAGGGGGGTTTTGGTTCACATTTCATCGTAGAGTGACACAGGATACTAGTAATCGTACTTTTAGTGAGTCCGTCGTGTCACGTC
>BLSH010424453.1:546947-558448 GCA_018402905.1 Glandirana rugosa | reverse complement strand
GGCCACCCAATGTATCAGTAATTACTAATTTCTCCTTCTTCTATTACAATTTGGTATTATTGCTGCTGTAGCCCATGTGCACAAGTGTGTTAGAGTATTGATGATAAAATAAAGTAATGATAACAATAATGATAATAATAATAGCAATGATGTTAAAATAAAAATAATAGCAAATAATGTTAAAATAAATCACTGTAAATCACAGTTTTTGCCAGCTTCTTAATCTCTGTTGTTGCTGCTGTAGCCCATATGTAAACTTAATGCTCAATTGCAAACCACTATGACATTAATAACATGCTTTACAGTTGCTGTTTTTTCAAAGTGCTTATTATAGTGCTCACAGGTGCTCCTTATAGTGCATACATATTTGCATACAAGATTTTAAATGGACTGTATAATTGAACGGTTTTAGACCAAAGCAAACTCATAGCACACATTGCACCGGCACTTTTCATATATAGAGATACTCCGAGCATGCAGCCTGGCAGGCCAGGAAAGGGGGGGAGAGCCCCCCCCAACCATACCAGGCCGCGTGCCCTCAACATGGGGAGAGTGATTTGGGGTTGATGAGGACAACCACCCTGGCCGGTGGTTGTCGGGATCTGTGGGCAAGGGGCTTATTGGATCTGGATCGGGTACATTTTACCACTACCCATTCACCAAAAAAGTGTCAAAAAGTAAAAACTACAAGAGACAGTTTTTGACAAAAAAAGTTTTCTGCGATGTACATCCACCGTCAATTACGCTACCCGACAAGCCCAAAAATAGACAGAAACGGAAAAAACTCCAGGGAAGTGTCGGGAAGCCCCAAAGCATCCTCCCCATGTTGAGGGCAAGCAGCCTGGTATGGTTTAGGAGGGGGAGAACACTCGCTCGCCTCCCCCCGTCCTAACCTACTAGGTTGCATGCTCAGATAAGGGTCTGGTATGGATTTTCGGGGGGGGGGGGGCGCCAATTTTTTAAAAATTTTGGCGTGGAGTTTCCCTTAAAATCCATACCAGACCCAAAGGGCCTCGTATGGACTCATTTTAAACATCTATATTGCCGGGAGACAGCAATACAGCCACAAGCCTGTTTGAATTACATTTTTTCATTTAGATATGTCATTATTGCTGCGGCATGTTGTAGACATCGTACAGATGTGTGACTTTACAGGCAGACCAAGTGGGCCCCCCAGGCACAATATTTAAAGGAATATTTCATTTTTATTCTTTCACTTTAAGCATCATTAAAATGACTGCTTTTAAAAACTTTTTTTGCATTGATATATGTCCCCTAGGGCAGTACCCGGGTCTCCATACACTTTTTATGGCAATAACTTGCACATAAGCCTTTAAAATTAGCACTTTTGATTTTTCATGTTCGTATCTCATAGGCTTCACATGTTCGATAGAACCAATTAGTTTGGTTGTGTTTTCTGTAGTGTGCCGAAAAAATGCTAAGTTTAAAAGTGGGAAAATCTTTTCATTCTTTACCAGAACAATGCCCCTGCTCACACAGCACTATCTGTGAAGCAGTTTTTGAATGACAAGCACATTAAAGCACTTGAACATCCTCTATATTCGCTCGATTTAGCACTATGCAACTTTTATCTTTTCCCAAAAGTTAAATCAATGCTTAAAGGGACACATTTTGAGTCAGTTGATGCTGTAAAGAAGAAAACGGCAGATGTGTTGAAACAACTGACAGAAATTGATTTTCTCCATGGCTTCAACCAGTGGAAAACACGACTGCAGCAATGTATTAGTACAAATGGGGAATATATTGAAGGGGACAAGCATTACATTTGTAATACATATAAATTAAGGTGAGTTATTTAATCAGTCTTGTTATTTAATAGACACACCTCGTACACCCTGAACAGAAAACCTGAAATAAAAAAAACACTTGTTGACTTTATGCAGAAGGTTTCTATGTGCAGATTTCCTGCTCTATGGATCTGACAGCCCCCCCCCCCCCCCCCAAGATACCTTTGTTTATTGTAGAGGGGTGTGTGATTCTATATTCCATATGTATACCACCATGTCCATATTGACTAAATATTCCAAAGCCTCAATTATATTTAGATGCATCTAACCAATACCCCCTAACTCTTCCCCCTTTTTCATAGAGATATATATTAGTTTTAAGTTACACATTCATTGCCCTTTGGCTTTGGTTGCAGCCCTACCTAGGCACCCTCCTCGTTTAGTTCATCCGTTGCTTGCCAACGCGTAAGTGAATTTGTAGGCTATCATGCCACACCAATGGGGAGACTATTCCACCACGTGTGTGGGTCTGTTGGGCCTTGGTGGATATATGGCGAATGGACACAATGTAAGTTAAACATTATGGGCAATTTTATTGCCTTTGCGCACTGATGATAAAATTGTTGTTAGTATGTTAAAATGTATAAGGAATTGAAACATTCTCTTTTCTCCTCTTGCACAGTATAAAACTCTACTGGTGGCCTAAGTAGGCGAAACATGTAGGATATACACCATCATAAATATATGAAAATGCATGTGTGTTTTTTTTAACTATATATTAATAAAACTTTGTTACACTTTAATTCTGTATAATTGTCATTGTCTTGGGCACCATCGTAATCCCTATTCCCTGTGTGCCTTCCCCCATTCTAAACCTGACATGATATTCAGGGATGAGGTGCTGGATAACTGGAGTGCCACCATACCGATACACCTAAACCATATGCAGAAGGTTGTTGTGAGAGATCAAACTGAGGCTGCACCTCTTTTAGGGAAGGATACAAATGTTGGTACATCCAATGCTTTGGCCTGTACCATTCTCACAAGCCAGATCAGATCAAGAACGTCTTCTATTAACCGGTTCCACACTGCGCACAGTATATTTACTGTGGCGGTGTGGACGCATCCCACGAATCGCTGTAAAAAGGCGGCGATTCGCGCAGGTGCAGCTAGGGGGGCGAGCACGCGCCGCCGGCGGTGCGCTCTCGTGCCCGACACACTCTGGAGGAGTGCGCCCG
This sequence comes from Glandirana rugosa, assembly GCA_018402905.1. Lineage (NCBI taxonomy): Eukaryota > Metazoa > Chordata > Amphibia > Anura > Ranidae > Glandirana > Glandirana rugosa. The sequence goes on along the minus strand of BLSH010424453.1, from coordinate 555,462 downwards.
CGGCTCGGGCGGACCCAATGTCCGCCGGCGAGCTGCGGTGAGCTGCTAGAGCCAAAGAGTGGGGAACCGCCGATGTAAACACAATGGGGACATAAGAGCTCTGCTGATCCCTTCCACTGGCATCAGTTAGATCTCTTATGCCCATGGTAGCCCAGCCCCCCACAGTTAGAACACGCCCAGGGAAAACAATTAACCCCTAGATCTCCCCCTGCAGGTTAACCCCTTCACTGCCAATGACATGTATACAGTAATCAGTGGTTATTACAATTTCTGATCGCTGTATAAATGTCATTGGTCCCAAAAAAGTGTCAAAAATGTCCGACATTTCCGCCCCAATATCGCAGTAATGCTAAAAATCGCAGATCTCTGCCATTACTAGTAAAAAAGAAATAAAAAAAATAAAAGAAATAAAAACCCCAGAAATTAATTCTCATTATCCGTAAACGTGGCAACTTTTGCGCAAACCAATCAATAAACGCTGATTGCAATTTTTTTTACCAAAAATATGAGGGAGAATATAAATCGGCCAAAACTGATGAAAAAAAGTTTTTTTTTTTTTTGGATTTGAATTTTAGCAAAAAGTAAGAAATATTGTTTTTTTTTGCCAAATTGTCGATCTTTCTTTGCTTATAGCGGCGATCAGAAATGATGCAGCGGTGATCAAATACCATCAAAAGAAAGCTCTATTTGTGGGAAAAAAAGGACGCAAATTTTGTTTGGGTACAACGTCGCACGACCGCGCAATGCTCAGTTAAAACGACGCAGTGCCGAATGGCAAAAAGTGCTCTTGTCAGGAAGGGGGTAAAACTTTCCAGGGCTGAAGTGGTTAATGATGTTCTTTATCATTGCTCTGCTTCAGACCAGAACCAGTTGCTGTTATTGCTGATATTCAGCAAACGTTCCACTGTTTATTAATTCAAGAAGACAACAGAAACTTCTTCAGATTCCAGTTGTAACGATGAACCCATAACAATTCACACTAATTCTACATTTGGACTAATTTTGAGTCTGATAAGGAAATCAGAGCTAATACCATTACACTTAACACCTCGGTGAAGTCAAAGATGAGGCTGTGTTCTCGCCATTTTGAAAGCTTTTAAAAGTGGTCTTCTGTTGTACGAACAATCTCACAACTTATCTGTCTTACTGCCTTACTTGAGTCAAAGAGAGGTTGCTGCCTGATGCCTTTGAAAAACTTGATTCAAAGGGAGGTAAAAAGGACTGATGCATGTTGCTGTCTGACCCCTCTGAAGACCTTAAAGTGTTATTAAAGGCAAGTTTTTTTTAAATGCTCTTTGTAATGGACTTGCACAGAACAGCCCTGATCCTGCTCTTCTCAGGTCCCCTGCTGGTGCTCCTGGCCCCTTCCCCTTGTTTTCCCCACCCCCAGAGAAAACAACTTTCTGTGGGGGCAACTGAGCAGGCTTGCTCCCGAGCCACTGCTCTGCATGTCCATTCAGACAGAGAACCGTGACTGACAGCAACGGGAGCCAATCACTGCCGCTGTTGTCTCAGCCAATGAAGAGGGAGAGCCCTCAGAGAGCTGAGGCTTTTGTACACTGCGCTAGATCAAAATGGGGCTCAGGTGAGTATAAGGGGGCTGGGGAACTGCTACACATAGACTCTTTTTACTTTAATGCATACAATGCATTAGGGTGAAAAACTTTGAGCCTTTAGAACCACTTTAATTCAAAGGGAGGTAAGAAGGAATGGTCCATGTTGCTGTCTTCTCTGAAGATCTTGATTTGAAGGAAAGACAGCAGTAATAACTTTACAAATGGTACAGTATGTTAATGTTTGCATTATTCTTCCATGCTTCTTCTTTTTCAGGTGTTCCAGGAATATTCTTCTCCTGCAATGTTTGGACTTGATTCTCAATTATTTAATATTTGAAATAATATATTTTGGTGGAAGTATCATGTTGCACATGGATTGTTTGTTGTAATTGTTTGCCTTTAAATGATTTTGTCCCTTCTTCACTCAGTAGCTAGCAGACACTCTGTACAGCTAACCCCACCCTCTTTTTACAATGTTTTTAGTTTCTGTTCTGAGCACATGTAAATACTAGTGCTAGACATACTATGATTTTGTACCTATCTGATTTTCATTTGTGAAGATCTGCACAAGTTTTGGATTAAAGCTTTCTACGATCTGCAAGATGTCATTTGGATTGAGTCATTATCTTGCCGCAGATGGATCAATTGTAATGATCACACATCAGTGTTTAGATTGGTGAAGCAGAGCAACTGCAATGCTCTTTATCACTGGTGGGGTTTGCCTGTTTAAAATGGGGCCTAGTAATTTAAAAGACTCGAATGATGATTTCTTGATTTTCACATACCTAGAGCGAGTCCTGCTCAACTTGGGAGCCAAAAAATGTAAAGACTGTGCACGAATAGTCTGGGTGCTCTTTAGCAAAATTATTACACTGTATTATTTTTAAGCCAGGTGGTGTGGGTCCAGTTCATAATGTGCTCTGTTAAATGTAGCCGAATGCTGTGCAAGTCAGTATAATATATTTTTTATTTTTTTACTGTGAAATTAAACAGTTTCGTTGTGACTGTTTTTTTTGTAATAAATCTGCCCAAGCATAGTGTGCTTGAACTGAACTCTTTGTGTTTTTATTTGTTGAAATAGTGAATTCTAATATTCTTCATTGAAGTAGTGCACTCTAATTTTGATTGTTTGATTAAAAACCTGCCTGATGCCTCCCTCTTTAATAACACCCTAGTAAAAGTGCTTACTTATCGTGGAGTGGGCGTCTCCACACTTGGCTGTTGTCTCTGAAATAATCAAACTGTAATTTTTATGTACAACTTAATTTATTCATATTTATCTAAACAATGTTATTTGTAGGCCGAAAAGGTATCCTGATTGCTGCAAGTCATGCAAGCTTGTTCATTACACAAGTGGTATCAGCCTTAGCCCAGTTCCGTCTAGGTCATGCCCTCGATACATTTTGCCCCACCCATGGGACTTAGTCATGGAGGCTTGGCCTAGACGGAGCTGGGCTGAGGCTGCTACTACTTGTGTGACGAACGGGCTGGCACAGTGTGCAGCGATTGGGATACCTTTTTCTGCCTACAGAATGCATAGAGTCAGGACAGACTCTTTTCCAAGCCTGCACCCACAGCGGAACTCATCAGACATGGCTACAGAAGCCTGAGTGGAGATTAAAAGCTTTAAACAGGTATACAATGTTATTATTTAACCACTTCACCCCCGGAAGGATTTACCCCCTCAATGACCAGAGAATTTTTTGCGATTCGGCACTGCCTTGCTTTAACTGACAATTGCGCGGTCATGCGACTTTGTACCCAAACAAAATTGGCATACTTTTTTTCCCACAAATAGAGCTTTCTTTTGGTGGTATTTTATTACCTCTGCGTCATTTCTGATCACCGCTATAAACAACAATAGAGCGACAGTTTTGAAAAAAGAAACAATATGTGTTACTTTTTGCTATAATACATGTCCAAAAAAATTATATATATATTAAAAAAAAAATGTATTCATCAGTTTTGGCCAATATATACTTCTACATATCTGTGGTTAAAAAAAAAATTGCAATCGGCATTTATTGATTGGTTTGCGCAAAAGTTGGCGCGTTTACAAACCATGAGAATTAATTTATGGCGTTTTTACTATTTTTTTTTTTACTAGTAATGGCAGCGATCTGCAATTTTTATCGGGACTGTGATATTGCGGCGGACATGTTAGACATTTTTGACACTTTTTTGGGACCATTGACATTCATACAGCCCTCATAAATTTAAATAGCCAGTGATTACTGTATAAATGTCACTGGCAGGTAAGGGGTTAACTTGCAGGGGGCAACCAAGGGATTAACTGTGTTTCCTAGGCATGTTCTAACTGTGTGAGAGCTGGGGTGCCAGGGGCATAAGAGATCTAACTGATCCCGATGACAGGGATCAGTAGATCTCTGTCATGCCACATTGCACAGCAGGGAACCGCTGTGTTTACATCAGCGGTTCCCCGCTTTTCTTCCCTAACAGGCAGTCGCCGGTGGACATCGAGTCTGCCCGACCCGTGGCCCCGCTCAGGGAGCATGCGGCGGGCACGAGAGTGCGCCAGTGCGCGCTCGCTCCCTAGCTGTACATGCGCAGATTGCCGTTTATAGACTGCGATTCATGCTATGCTGCCACTCTGCAGCAGTAAATGTACACGAACCGGTCGGGAAACGGTTAAATTATAACTTTTAATCTGGTGTCAGTTAGACCACATAAGACAGTTGTTGCTGGCAGTCTGCTCAAGAGCTGCCTTTATTGCCCCAGCATAATTAATAACCCCAAGTTATAAAAATGCAGCTTCTCAGTCACAAATTCACCATGCTGCATTGAACGCCCTCTTTGACATGACACATGCATCAGAACAGGCTAGTACTTAAAGTGCACATGTAGTGCCACCTCCACCCAGAGATCCAGCCTGGATACCCAAAAGTTAAACAGTGTGCACCAAGAAATGCACAAACTTTCCCCACGGTATCAAAATGCAGCTTGTCTCAGCGACTCAATCACACCTGATGAAGAAGGTATTTTTGACCTTCAAAACATGCTGGGTGTTATTATGGTGGAAGCCAAGTTGTTTTAAAGGAAGGGATCATCAATTGTTGGAGTGCTATCCCCAAGTGCAGGTTATCAGTGGAGAGTTGTTGTTTAAATGAGTTACCATAATGTGCTTTTGTGAGTAGCTGTTTTTATTGTTAATAAAGCCCACTTATGTTTCCACTGTCTCGTGTTGCCTTTAAGGAGAGTGTAAGCTTTGGAGCAAGGACAGAAGAAGGTGTATGATAGTGTATCTACTAGAGAAGCAGCTCTGTGCAGAGCTGGTGGAAAGAGCACTGGAGGATGGCCGACAGTGATATTTGGTCGGCAGAATACTTGAAACAGGAAGAGTGACTTAGAAAGAGGCTCAAAACAGCAGAATGGATATTTGTTATACCACAGTTTACTGGACAGTATGCTTAACTAACACATACCATATAACAGGCAGGAGGAGGTTTGTACTTGGATGGATTCTGGTAAGGAAGCACTTAATTAGATATTGGAGCAGACATAAGACTGAATGAAATAAACAAGGGGGGTAAAAACACACCCGTAGCGACAATCAAACAATGCTCAGTAAGGGGCGGCCCTAGATCAGAGCCATATTCCCCATGATAAGGCTTCACCCAACTGAAGGGTGTGGTTCCAGAGGCCGACGAAACATATGCAAAAAATGTGACTGGAGATCACAAAGAGTACCTCTAAGGGAACTACTTGACCATAAAATTGAATTTTATTGAAAAAATGTTAAAATACAAAAACACAATATCACTGTAGCAGATAAACTTTAAAAAGACAATGTTGTCTTGCAGCTTAGACTTGCCGGCAAAAACATCACCCACTGTCATCCACACATACTCAGTCAATCCACCTATCTGTGGCTTGGGGAATGGGACAGGGACAGTCCTAGGCGCCAAAAAGGAATCTAATTCTTGATGAACAGGGGAACCCTGTGTTCACATGTGTGTACTGCTGTGTTCACCAGAGATGGCCGATTCCCCAAGATAATGGTGAATTTATCAAGAAAACCATGTGCTTGTTGTCACTGGCTGGACGGGGATAAAAGGCCTAGATGTAAACTAAAGTTACTGGTCGGTCCTGAATGACCCAACTCACTTGGTATTAATTCACATGGATATAGCAATTTAGTACATGGGAATGCATGGATCCAGTGAGTGGTGAGGTCTGAAATGTGTAAGGTAGCCATCTGCTGCAGGTAAACACACAATACATTGACCGAGTTGGCCGTAACCCACCAGTCTCCAGGTAGGGAAACGGGTCCCAGTCAGGAATCCAATGGGGGTGAACTTCCATATAAATCCTCCAGTCGCCGGACGTTTGGTCCGCTCCAATGGGCACACCACAAGGGCCAGTTGACACGCCGACCTTCCCATGAGGCGGGGGGGGGAGTCTGGGGAGTGAGTCCAAGCTGCGGGGGTGACCGTGCACTGACGCATTTCGTCCGCCAATTGCGGACTTCCTTGGAGCAAAGGAGGCTGGGAAATATAGTCTTAAGTACCTTACTGAGAAGTTAATGCAATTTTGTCAATTGGCCACCATCCTTGGTATGTCAAACTATTTATTCCTCCTATTTGACCTTATATAAGGTACTGCTGTTTTCCACATTGGCCACAAGATGTCCTCGGTCTGCCACAGCCTCCACAACTCTCACCACCATTTATGCTGAATGCATTTGCAAATAATGAGTGATCCACTTGAGCAAAAAATGTCCACAAAACGGCATCGTTAAAATTTGCTAATTATTTACTCATAATACTCCAAAAAGACGTGTTAGCGGGCCAAAGTACAAAGATAACCCACTACCTCCTAAAAATAGAATGAAATAAAATGAAATAGCTCTGCATAGGGATGGATGTATTGGTCTGAATGTTGAGAGACAATGCAGGTTTTCCCACTTCGTTTAAGGGAGAGGGATGGAATGGTGGTAGAGGGTTTATTAGGCTTTCAAAAATACAGACAGAATGAATTCAGTGTTTAAGTCCTTCAGCACCATCGAATCGAGAAGGAAGATACACATTTTTGCTTTCTGTAGAACGACGGTGTCAAAATCTCCTCTACGTGGGGGGAGGTCCAGGGCAAAGATGCCTTTCACTTTTAAACCTTTTGTGTTACCCTCATAATGTTGTTTAAAGTGTGCTGCAAGGGGTTTTTTGTTTTTTGTTATTGATACTGGCGATATGCTCACCTATCCTGGTCCTCAAGGCTCTCTTGATCTTACCGATGTAGGCCTTGCCACAAGGGAAGGTGAGCATATAAATTACCCTTGTGGTAGAGCAGTTGATGAACCTTTTGATGCAGAGCTGTTTGGAATTGTCCGCATTCGAAAAAGTATCAGTTCTATCTACAAAACGACAGATACCACATCTACTGCAGGTATAAATTCCTGGTCTGACAGATAGTTCATTTAGCCAATTGGAGGCTGGGGTTCTGCGAAACTCAGAATGTACCAACGAATCACGTAGATTCCTAGCCAGCTTTGCCACCATTAGAGGGCGAGGTCCCACTATTTCTCGGAGCAAGGGAATATTATATTCAAAATCTATCTCTGGGGATAAGTGAGAGGGTTAAGAAGTACTGTAAAGTTTGTGTTTACTAAAGTCTATCTTGTCCAGATAGTTATAGGATTTAGGTGGTGGCTCTAATTGGGAACCAGTATGTTGTACATTTATTTTTATATGTTTGGAGAAAAGGTAGGCTAAAAAAGGAAAACTCCTTTAAGCCTACATTGCTTTCAAACATCTTCACAGGAGTCAATATAAAGAAGTGATGTCATAAGGCCATGTTGCACAATGTGCCAGTGCCCTTTGGAAGAATAACATAGAACTGTAAGAAGCCACTCCTTTCACCTGTTCAACCACAGTCACATGATTTGGAAAAAACAATGGGTTAATTTTCCCGAGTACCTCAACTGTGATCTGAAAACAGTTTCAATACCCTTTGCATCAGGAGAGCATGAATTAAGAAAGCACCAACTAGTGATCTTTTAAATGGTTCAATTTGTGGAAGGAATATTACTCCCGCTATCCTATTTTTTGTAAAATGTGTTATCTTCTTTACTAAATTTGCACAAATAACAGGATTATTTTAGGGATTTCAAAGGACTGCCCCTCCTGTAACAAATATTCTGCAATTCCCCTTTGTTCCCCTGCCCCCTCTACTATCATCATCCTTTTGTTTTGGACAGTGCCTACCCAGTCATATGGACCCATATGGACTAGCATCACTGCCATAAATGTGCTCTAGCAGTATAGTTTCAACGCGCGATAGATTAAACTTTACTACTGCTCACTGCTGCACTTGAGGTGGCCTTGCTACTGCTTATGCTGATCTGGATGCCAAATGTTATCTCATGCCTAGACCTTACTGTTAAACACTGGGTATGCTAAATTGTGTTATTACCCTTGTTAATCCATTTTTATGCTTGCCTAGTTACGAGCCATACTGGGCAACAATATATTATGTTTGCCTTTAACCACAACAGTACCTGGCACGAAAACTCCCTTCCTGTCCAGGCCATTTTTCAGCTTTCAGCGCTATCACATATTTGAATGACAATTACTCAGTCATGCAACACGGTACCCATATGAAATTTGCGTCCTTTTTTTCACACAAATAGAGCTTTCTTTTGGTGGTATTTAATCACTAGGAGGGGGCATGACAACACCAATTTCCGTTTGTATTATATAACAACGGGTCATACCGAGCATTGATCCGTTCGTATTTTTACCTAATTGTTCCCATTATTGTGTTAAATCGTATGGGTCACAAATTGTCATTCCAGATCCGTACTCTATTGTAAACCGTAGGTCTAGTCGTATTCGTCATCGTTCCGGTGGAGTTCACGTCGTCACTCGTCATCATTTCAAATTAGATAGCGCGCAACTTTGATATGACGATCTCGTGTAAATACCGTCACTACGATCAGGTAT
>BLSH010424453.1:518180-531830 GCA_018402905.1 Glandirana rugosa | reverse complement strand
GCAGTTGTGCTCATAAGTTTACATACCCTGGCAGAATTTATGATTTCTTGGCCATTTTCAGAGAATATGAATGAGAACACAAAAAACATCTTTTTCACTCATGGTTAGTGTTTGGCTGAAGCCATTTATTATCAATCAACTGTGTTTACTCTTTTTAAATCATAATGACAACAGAACCTACCCAAATGACCCTGATCAAAAGTTTACATACCCCAATTCTTAATACCATGTATTGCCCCCTTTAACATCAATGACAGCTGGAAGTCTTTTGTGGTATTTGTGGATGAGGCTCTTTATCTTCTCAGATGGTAAAGCTGCCCATTCCTCTTGGCAAAAAGCCTCCAGTTCCTGGAAATTCTTGGGCTGTCTTGCATGAACTGCACATTTGAGATCTCTCCAGAATGGCTCAATGATATTGAGGTCAGGAGACTGAGAGGCGACTCCAGAACCTTCACTTTATTCTGCTGTAGCCAATGACAGGTCGACTTGGCTTTTTGTTTTGGATCATTGTCATGTTGGAATGCCCAAGTATGTCCCATGCGCAGCTTCCTGGCTGATGAAAGCAAATTTTCCTCCAGTATTTTTTGATAACATACTGCATTCATCTTGCCATAAATTTTGACCAAATTTCCTATGCCTTTGTAGCTCACACATCCCCAAAACATCAGCGATCCACCTCTGTGCTTCACAGGCCTTGATGACTTCTCTCAAACTATAGTGTTTATGGTTGTGGCCAAAAAGCTCAATTTTGGTCTCATCACTCCAAATTACTTTGTGCCAGAAGGTTTGAGGCTTGTCTCTGTGCTGTTTGGCGTATTGTAAGTGGGATACTTTGTGGCATTTGCGTAGTAATGGCTTTCTTCTGGCAATTCCACCATGCAGCCCATCTCTCTTCAAGTGACTCCTTTTAGTGCATCTTGAAACAGCCACACCCCATGTTTTCAAAAAGTCCTGAAGTTATTTGTGGGTTTTTCTTTGGATCCCGAACAATTTTCCTGGCAGTCGTGGCTGAAATTTTAGTTGGTCTACCTGACCATGGTTTGGTTTCAACAGAACCCCCCCATTTTCCACTTCTTGATTAGAGTTTGAACACTGCTGATTTGCATTCTCAATTCCTTGGATATCTTTTTATATCCCTTCCTGTTCTGTACAGTTCAATTACCTTTTCCTGCAGATCCTTTGAAAATTTGTTTACTTTCCCCATGACTCAAAATCCAGAAACGTCAGTGCAGCACTGGATGAAAGATGCAAGGGTCTGTCGAGAGTCCAGAAACTCATTGACCTTTCATACCCACACACTAATTACAAGCAAACAGATCACAGGTGAGGATGGTTCCTTTAATAGCCATTCAAACCCCTTTGTGTCAACTTGTGTGCATGTTATCAGGCCAAAATCACCAGGGTATGTAAACTTTTGATCAGGGTCACATGGGTAGTTTCTGTTGTCATTATGGCTTAAAAAGAGTAAACAAATTTGATTGATAATAAATGGCTTCAGCCAAACACTAACCATGAGTGAAATAAATGTTTTTGTGTTTCATTCATATTCTCTGAAAAATGGTCAAGAAATCACAAATTCTGCCAGGGTGTGTAAAGTTATGAGCACTACTGTATATATATATATATATATATATATATACAAATTAAAAAATCAGAAATAAACATTACATTTAATCATAAAAATGAAGGAACTGAACACTGTAGAAAGAAGAGATTCTTCAATTTATGTCATGTTCTTTGAAATTTCCCAGGACCATATTTTTATTCCATGTACCTAATTAGTTCGGAAAATACTATGTAATTTCGAAGGACAAGCTAAAGCTTTGGCTGCATTAAATACAATGCAGCAGGGAGTGCCAAATTATAGCTCTTCTAACAAGTATTACTCCTCTTGTTCCAGGTTCTATTACAGGGTGGTATTGTAATTATAGTTTGGAAAGTTCATATCATTAAACTCATTTGGATGGATTTCCTTTGGCATTTTCTGCTTGAGAAAGTGCAAGACCTCTGTGAAAGTGAATAACAATTGCAGATGATGTTACGTTCTACTGTATGTATTGGTAAATGACAATCCCCTTCCCTACTGATTTATGGTAAACTGAAAATGTAGCTTTAAACCACCTGCCACTGTATTTAAAAAGCAACTTCAAATAACCAATAACATTAGCCAATGTTAATACTGTCCTTTTAGTGAGCTCGGGAAGCACAGATGCAGCATCCAGGCCCGCTGTCTTCAGCTTGTCTTTGGCAGGTTAAAAACGCTGAAAAAACACGAGCTGAATGCTGTAGCAAGTGGTACTGGTGTTAAGCATTGTATGTTTTCAGGGCTGTATGCCCAGAATGCAGGTATTCTGCATTTTGGGCATGCACCCCTAAATGCATTAGGGACCCAAACACAAGTACCACTCAGTACAGCATTCAGCCCTATCCAGCCACAGCATATATCATCCTGCTAAAGACTTTGACAGGATACAGGCAGGAGGACTTGATGCTGCACCTGTGCCTCACAGGAGCTCTAATACGCAAATGAAAGTAGCCTTAGCCCCAGTTCACACATATATCTCCCTCGCAGGCAGTTCACACTGCCTGCTGTGAACCACTGCGGGTGTCAATACAAAGTTACTGACACCCCCAGATCGGTTCACAGATCGCAGTGCGAATTGTGAATTCGGACAGGAACCGGATCGCATGGGTATGAACACAAATCCAGTGCTAATTCAGCCATACAACTGTATTGATGAATTTGCATTGCAAAGACATCGCATGTGATCTGCACAGCAATGTGGTGCGAATCACATGCAATGTCTGACATCACAATAGTGTAATCCCAGGCTGAGGGTGCATTTACACAGGCAATTACCACATACTGTAATTTCTAGGGCAATAATCTGCAGATTCCTGTGGCTGGAGTGACAGATGTGTTCAATAGGCTATGGCTGCTCAGTCCATATAACATTATGACAACCTGATGGAAGCCATAGCTATCCACTGTTGGCACAGTCAGCAATAGCCTGTGGTTATCTTGGCTGGATGCAGACAAGCAATCATCTCTCCCTAACTGCAGGCAATCGCTGGTTGTGTGAACAGTCACAGATAGCACACACTTTTCATTCCAGCTGCAGCCCTCATAGGGAGGTTATTGAGTTAACAAACACAGAAAATAGATGAGCATGTAAAGATGACGCAGACCTAGTACTGTAGTATTGCAGGGTAAAGCCTGCATGTGGACTCTTGTAGTTCCCCTGGTTAGTCAGATGCCCCCATAGCTGGAGAGATTCTGCTTAGGAGCCTCTTGGGTTATATACCAGCCCTGTCCCTACCACCATAGGGGTACCCTAGGTGAGGATGTATTAGGCAAGCGAATAAGTTAGTTGCTTCAAAATTAGTGATTACTGATTTTCCCTGTGGGTGCAACACTATAGACCAGGATGTAGACATGGAGCCTATATCATTAGCTTCCCTACTGAGGAGGGAAGTCTTGGATTTCAGGACACCCCTTCTTGTAAGTATGGGCCCTTTTCTTTTCTCTGGACTCTGTTATCTCCAACTTGAATTGCTTTCTGTATATTTGTTTGGAGCTTAACACTGTGTGCATCCATCCTTATAGGAGATTGCCCTTTACCTTGCAACTATCAATTTAAAAAAAAAAAATAGCAAAAAGAGACTTCTTGTGTGGACTGCTTCCTCCAACCTATATGGCGACTTCTCCTGGAAAATACTTTTTGTGAAGGGTTTGGAGTGGAGTCCATTGCCAGCTAAGTGTGGGACGGGTGTGTGAGTATTCTGGGGAGTTCTATTTAGGCCAGGCTGGGTTGTCCTGCAGGTGTTCCCTAAGTGACCAGTGCTGATATCCTGAGGCTGTCCATGTCAAACGTGCTTCAACAGGTCAGGGAAACCATCCATGGGCCTGGACAGAACTGGTTTACAGAGTTGATGTGCTCCCATGCAAACACATTTTGAAACTATGGGGAAAAAAGGTTTTTTTTTCTGTAAAAAATGGAAGCTTTTGGAAAATTTGAAAAAAAAAATCAGTGTGGAGTAGTTTTACAAGTCGTTTTGTTACTTATACTGGAAGCATGAAATGCAGTGTTTATAAAAGTATTATAGAAATGTGTAAAACTAAAAAAAACAATAGTCCTATAAGTGGCGCAGGTATATGTGAACAAACCACATACACAACAAAGGTATTTCAGGTGCTCTGGCAGTTCATAAAGTGATTTGTTCTGTGTAGTAAAAATCAAATTTTCCACGATAAAAATCCTCCACCTGTGTCACCACGTGAATAAACCACACACACTGAGGCTCACCAGAACATCAAGGGTTAACAGCCCATCAAGAACGCCTGTCAGGCACTGCATCCACCGGTTATATACCTCCGAATTCTGGGAAATCTGCTTTTAACAAGCTCTTGCTATCTCTTCAACTCCCTCAATGCTCATAAGAGGACTGCTAGTCTTCCTATGACTGACCTTCTCTGTCGGTCGCTATAGGAGAGAAGTGGTCAATGTTCCTCATTGGAAGCAGAGACTTGTTTACTTACTAACCTTCAGCTGCTGAGGGAAGATCTTGAGGGAGTTGAAGAGATAGCAAGAGCTTGTTAAAAGCAGATTTCCCAGAATTCGGAGGTATATAACGGGTGGATGCAGTGCCTGACAGGCGTTCTTGATGAGCTGTTAACCCTTGATGTTCTGGTGAGCCTCAGTGTGTGTGGTTTATTTACGTGGTGACACAGGTGGAGGATTTTTATCGTGGAAAATTTGATTTTTACTACACAGAACAAGTCACTTTATGAACTGCCAGAGCACCTGAAATACCTTTGTTGTGTATGTGGTTTGTTCACATATACCTGCGCCACTTATAGGACTATTGTTTTTTTTAGTTTTACACATTTCTTTGAGATTTTGAATAGTGGCTGCACTCTTACACATATATGTTTAATTCATTTATTTATTTATTTTGATATTGCACTTGTACAAATGTCATTATATGTACAATACTTTTAATATTGAATGATTTTAGCGCAGTAATTTTGATTTACTATAAAAGTATTATGCTTGAAATAAAGCACAGCCTTTTCATTAAATAAACTGCACTTGCTTTTTAAGTTTTAACCACCCCCCTTTCCCCTCATGATAATTTAAAAGTCTCCTGTCAATATGCATGTTCGGTTATTTACAATGCTGTTATTTACAGATGCGTATATTGCTCTTGCACGAGCACGAGCTTGATCAATTTTCTCCTGATTTTCACGTGTTATGTTATCTATAAATTAAGGTATTGTGTATTTTTGTGCGGTAGTGGTTTCCAACACTTCCTTACTTGCAGATGTGGTGAAACAGTTTATGATGATCCAAAAACAGCAGAAAGAATGTGTCCGGAATGAGAACTCGGGAGGAAAAAGCTACTCGCCCTTTCATTATGGTCCTCATCATTTCATTCCATAAAATAGTTTTTATGTCTTTAGAGCTCCTCTGGCATGCAAGGGTGTGTTTTGTCATCCTTGTAGCATTTGGAAAAGAATATTTCTTCTCATAATATTTGCAAATTGCAGTTTTGCTCTCAGCAGAAATTGCACAGTGGAAATGTTTCCAAACTCTAGATGTTGGTCTCACTATTTTACTGAGATAAGAAAAAGAAAAAACTATTTACTGACAAGACTATAGGTAAACATTATGCTATGATGGTGGAGAACATTAATAGGAATATTTAAAGGTTATAAAGATAAACTAATTTCTCTGACAAAAGTACCCTCTTACCTGTCAATTGACACCTCTGAGGACGGCGTATTGGCTAAAATGCATATTGTGGTCTGCTGATGCAATAAGAACGCTACGAACCGCAGTATTTTAGGATTTTTATCTGGGATTTTTATGCAGGCAACTGTATTTTACATTGGATTTTAAAAAATCGCTCATCCCTACATACTTCACCATGAGAGTTTTATTTTTATGGTGGTGACTCTTTGATCTATCGAGTCTTTTATGATCTGTGGAGTCCTGCAAAGAGGAGGAGGAATCCTGATTTCCATCCTGCGGCTGTGTTATCTGCTCTGCATTGAAGGGATACCTTGATGCCTGGCCATGCAGTCGGATCTTTCTGCTGGATTACTGGAGAAGGATTGAGCTCCCTGTGAGGCCAAACTTAATCAGCTTTCTGGTAAGGGTATTTGATATCAGCACGTTAGTGTGGTGTGTGGGCTTACACTCTGAAGTCGGTGCAGGGGACCCTCCTTCTTCCTTCTTTTACACTTGTCCTTTTGGGTTTCATACATCCATTTAAGTGTTGCACAATATTGTGTTGAACAATGTTAATGCTGACTGCTGTTTTGTGTTCTTTGTCTATCTGAGACTGTTTTATTATGGTCTTAATATATAAGTTGTGAGCATGGATATTACCATATATTTTTTGTTACCTGTCAATTAAGGCCTGAGAGGATAGAAACTATCATCTACTGTATCCCAACAATCACCCAACTGTAGGAGATACAAGATGGAACCCACTAACAAACTAAACTGGAGCCCTTCCCATGCAGTGCCTCCTAGTGTTAGAAATGCATATTTCTCTTGTTTGAGACCTGCATTGAGAACTACAGTGTTACTTGAATTGTATTCCAGGATTTCTTGTTTTCAGCTGAAATACTTACAATAATTACTACTAATACTTGACACAAAGTCTCAGAAATCTTTCATTAAGGTCTTCATGTTATATAGCTTGAATACCATGTCATAGAGATAAAATTTATCATTGAAAAAGAACATATTCCACACTTCTTCTTTTTCACATTTTTCCTGGAAAAAAAGGGCTTGAATAAAAAGGGAAAGAAACATTTTTTTCTTTTTTACTTTACTATTTTACTTACTTTCTTCCACCCATCTCTGAGTAGATGTATCACCCCAGAACTTCTGGTCATCCTGGCCGTCTCTCTGATATGAACCCAGTATGCATAACATAGCCTTGCCGAGGCTAAAAAATCCTAGATTATCTCCTAAGATAAAAAATAATTTGAGGTTTGTAATTGTGCAAGACAAGTCACAATTTCAAGAAGTCTAAATTAAGGTTTTTGGGTTTTAACAAAATAGGTGATAGGCTTAAGGCCTCATGCACACAGGACGTCTTTGGACATTTTTACAGCTGCTGTTTTTAGCTTTAGACATTTTTTCTTACAGTTAATAAACTCATCATCATGTTATCCTATGTGTCCATACACACATAGGTTGTTAACAAATGTTTTTGGCTGGAGAGTTTTTGAGCTGTAAAAAAACACCAAGACTAGTGGGTTCTGAGAGATGTTTTGCAGCTGTAAAAATGCTCAAATGCTCAAAACCGCGCAAAAACTCAGCTCACCAATGTTTTTGGACATTTTTGATCCATTGAAAAAAAAGCTAAAAAACACTAACGCGGAAAAACATTCAAAACGCTAGTGCAATAATGCTGAAAAGCGCTGGAAAACTCACTACAAAGCTACTGACGTTTTTAGAATATTTTTTTAACGTCCTGTGTGCATGAGGCCTAATAATCAGACAGAGAGTAACTTGCAGTTTAACAAACAGGTACAACGTTAGAAGTGATAATGCAGTTTCAAGATGACAAAAAATACACATGCACTGCAAAATAATGAAAGCTGCACAAACATATGAAAGCTGCATAATCATGGACTCTTCATAGCAATGCCTCTGTAACTCAGTAACGGTAACAAGTGTCCGTATAAAATTTCCGCTATAAGATTCCAAAACAATAGAGAGTCAAGCTGAAAATCACTGCTTCAGTAAAACATTTGAGAACACATTTACTTTATCCTCACAAACAGTGTCCCTCACAGTGAAGTCCAAGGTTGTTCTGATAACACAGGACAATGGGCCACCCACTGGAGGGCTCCCTATAATATATAGGTCTTGTGGAGAGGCTGCACGCTATCACGCTCTGGCCAGCTACCTGCACACTGGTTCTGAACATGGAGATCCTCTTGCCTGACTTCAGATCACTTGCTCTGTTACCCTTGTCTCATCAGATTTGGCCTCTCTGAGCTTCTGAGGACTAAAGCTAGGGAACTGATATTCCTTGAACATGTCTAGGAATTCAGTATTTGTCTGGAACAAGGCTATTAGTTGTGATGTTGTCCTGCCACTGCCTCCAAGGGGTTAAAAATAAGACAGTGACTTCATCCTAACTCTGAGTAAAGGTCTCCATGTATCACTCTCAATTAGATACCACTACATTTACAGACTTTTGTAAGCTTATTCAAGCTATGTGCTACATATGTGTTATGAGCATCTATATTTTTATCAGTTTGCTAGTAAAAAGGAAAAACCTTTATTCTCTGTGTATACTTACATAAATCTGCTTCACTAAGGAACTACTTCTGAGCATGAGGAAACAGTAGAGTAGGTACAATAAGGGGAAGTAAGGGGCAAGAGATGGAATGCTACTCTGGCCATCCCAGGCTGAGTGACTCTCATGATCCCTTAAAAAGTGCAGTCTGTTGGTGTGCCACTCTATCTACCATGGGGTTTATGGGGGCCCTGCATCCAAGGACTACTAGTTACCCTTTTAATCTAAGATAGGGTTAATGCTATTGCCTGTGCATCCCGCTATACGACAAAAATATGAAGTCACATTTTTTACTTTTCTCACCCACAGTGTCCAGACAGGTAAGAAGGCAGAAGTCATATAGAATGTAAATGAATGAAAAAAAAGGTACCTTATAGTATTTCAGTGGTACTTTGCACAAAGTAAGGGAAAGTCTTGCCATGCTTACCACGCCCCCTTCATCACTTTAAATGACTGCATTAAATGACAGTGTTTTGTTGCCATATGACTGCAGTAAATGTATGCAGCAGTTATATACACAATATACCATTTAATTCAGGTTTTTTTATTTAGTACCATAGCAAAACATAGAATTTAAACATGTACAGTATATCAGTCTTTTGCTCAATTGAAGCTGACACTCTAATTTTTCTAACAGGACCCACAATCCAAGAGACATACTGTGCTCTATTGCAAGTTTTATGGAGTTGTCATTAAATCTATTGGTGTATTTTGGATCCTTAGTTTAAAATTGGCACTATGCAACAAACCCAAGGGAACAGAAAATATAAATTCCATACAAAGAGGGTCCTGGCATAACTCAAGCCTATAAACCTAAGGATGCCATGTAAGCAGGATTAAAGAATAACTTGAGCCAAAACTTTATTTTAGTTTTGGATACCATGATAAGGGTTAGAATCTCTGTCATGTTTTTAATTGCATATGCAACCTTACTTTTTTTGCTCTGATGACAGTGTTGTCACCAAAATAGGAAGTGAAAGGAACTCTCCTCAACATGTGCAAAATAGTTTAAAAAAAATCGAATTTTCCTTTATAATATGAGAAGG
This sequence comes from Glandirana rugosa, assembly GCA_018402905.1. Taxonomy (NCBI): domain Eukaryota; kingdom Metazoa; phylum Chordata; class Amphibia; order Anura; family Ranidae; genus Glandirana; species Glandirana rugosa. Next base: position 522,456 of record BLSH010424453.1, on the reverse strand, counting down.
CTAGAATCTCTTCCTGGATGTTATTGCTACACTACAGTTTCAATTGCAATAAAAATAGGTGGGTTGATTTCTGGCCTTAAAGTGATTGTAAATGATTACCTTGTAAAACAACCCATTACATTTAAAATAGAAATGAAAGGCAAAACATTTTTGTATAGATATAAAAATATATTATAAATACCTTTTCCCCTTTTTAATAAGTGATCACATTTCCTCTGTTCTCAGCTGCATAAAAGCTGGGGGAAGGAGAATCAGCTTCTCAGTGAATTGCTGTGCAGTGGGGGAGTGTCAGGACAAGTCTGATCATTGGCCAGAGCAGGCTGAGTTCCCAGCACAGCTAGAGAACTGACCACGGTATGTTCTCCTGCTTAGTGTGGTCAGTTTTAATAGGAAAGCAGAGTGACTGGCAGGAACACATGGTAGAGCAGGCACACATCAGGAAGATGAAGTGTTGGGGTAACAAACGATTTAACACTGCAGTATGTTTAATAAACTGGTGTGCAAACTACTATAACCCCTTCACGCCGACCGTATGCAAATATGTGGCCTCACTGGACTGGCCTTTTTTCTGTGGGGCCACATAATTGCATATCTCCTTTTGTGCTAGGGGCACGCCGCACAGCGCACTACCAGCACAGAGACCGGGTCCTTTACTAGTGATTGGGACCCGAATCTCCCGATTCTGGGTCACCTGATTGTTGTGATAGCCTCTGATTGGCTATCACAGTAATCTGTCACTTTGAATATTGCCCCTGTGTTTTCTTGTTCTGTGTATGGAGGCAAGAAATACTTAATATTTCCCTCGCTCTCTCCTTGCAGAGAAAAAAAAAAGTGTGTGTAAAAAAAAAAAAAATAATAAAAAAATAAAATAAAAAACCTAGATCAAGGTTTGATCTAGGTCAGGTCCAGGGTTAGTGTTTGGGTCAAGGTCAGGGTCAATTTTTTATTTTTTTTAGTATCAGTGTCAGTTAGTGTCAGTGTGTTTCAGGTAGGATAAAAAAGCTAAATGTGCACTATTGTTTCTGGGCTCTATTACAGGTACAAACAACAACTAACATACACATATGTGGTAGAATTTATTTTGGGTTGTTACCATTTTCCTTTGATAATAAAAACAAATCAGGAGATACAGTATCTCACAAAAGTGAGTACACCCCTCCCCTTTTTGTAAATATTTTATTATATCTTTTCATGTGACAACACTGAAGAAATGACACTTTGCTACAATGTAAAGTAGTGAGTTTACAGCTTGTATAACAGTGTAAATTTGTTGTCCCCTCAAAATAACTCAACACACAGCCATTAATGTCTGAATTTCCGGCAACAAAAGTGAGTACGCCCCTAAGTGAAAATGTCCAAATTGGGCCCAAAGTGTCGATATATTGTGTGGCCACCATTATTTTCCAGCACTGCCTTAACCCTCTTGGGCATGGAGTTCACCAAAGCCTCACAGGTTGCCACTGGAGTCCTCTTCCACTCCTTCATGAGGACATCACGGAGCTGGTGGATGTTAGAGACCTTGTACTCCTCCACCTTCTATTTGAGGATACCCCACAATAGGGTTTAGGTCTGGAGACGTGCTTGGCCAGTCCATCACCTTTACTCTCAACTTCCTTAGCAAGGCAGTGTTCATCTTGGAGGTGTGTTTGGGGCTGTTATCATGTTGGACTACTGCCCTGTAGCCAAGTTTCCAAAGGGAGGGGATCATACTCTGCTTCAGCATGTCACAGTACAGCTACAATGAACTGTAGCTCCCCAGTATGCACTCATGCAGCCCCAGGCCATGACACTCCCACCACCATGCTTTACTGTAGGCAAGACACACTTGTCTTTATACTCCTTACCTGGTTGCCACCACACACGCTTGACACAATCTGAACCAAATAAGTTTATTTGAAAAGCACATCTGCCTCTCTCAGAGGCTACTCGCCAAATGGGCTGTCTTCAGTTTGACAGCTCTTATATAGGCAAGGACATGGCCAGCACGTGACATCATAGGGGCTGGGGTCACCGGCCAGTGGCTCCGCCCTTGCCTATATAAGAGCTGTTAAACTGAAGACAGCCCATTCGGCGAGTAGCCTCTGAGAGAGAAAGTTGCACTTTAAATTTTTTCTTATTTTTCGGGTCCGTGGGCATTGACATGGATTACATCGCGGGACACTTTTTTTTCTTTTTTAATAAAGGAATTGTTAAAAACTTTCTCTTTCGGTTTTCACTTTTTTAGTGAATGGGTAGGGGTACAATGTACCCGATACCCATTCACATGGGGGGGGCGGGATCTGGGGCACCCTTGTCAAAGGGGGCTTCCAGATACCGATAAGCCCCCTGCCCGCAAACCCCGACAACCACAGCCCAGGGTTATAAAGTGAATTTCTCCTATCGTTCACTGACAGACGCAGCTCTCCATTACGTGTGGGGTTTATGCTGGTCTCACTAGGAGTTAACTAGGCAGGGAAAAGAAACAGCTGGCCCCTCCCATGGGGGCCATCCTCTCTTCCCACATAAACCCCCTCATAGCATAGCTCTTCAGTTTCAATGCCTAGTTTGCAAGGAGTTGACCTGACTTCCCTTCAGGGGAATTGCGGTCCTGTTTGTGACCGTTTTTTATTTAATTTTCTTTTACTTTTATTTTTATTTGTCTTCTATCAAGCAATTGATCTGCTATCAAGAAGCCGGTCGGGGCATAGAGAGTCCATGGGCTCTGTACTTTCCCCGGCCTGGCCGACCGATGTGAGCCAGTCCCACCGTATGGGGACCCGCAGCATCGTGCCCGTTCTGTGCGGGCGGCCTAGGGTGATCCCCCCTTACACCCAGCCCCAGATGCCATTCGGGAAGGGCGACTTCCTGGCCTGCAGCATACCGCCCAAGCAGGGGCGGAAGGTCTGCGACTGGGTGGCTACCCATGGCGTCGTCTGGAGTGGTGATATTTTGCTCCGAGGTCGCAAGTACCTTGGTGATGCGGCCGTTGATTTACTGCCTATGTGATCCAGGGTAGCAGTGTTGCTGTATCCTCAGACGGGTACTCTGGTTGCGTTTTTAGTCCAGTGACCATGCTTCCAAAAATAAAAATAAAAAATTAAAAAAAAAAAGGTCTCGCAGACCTTCCCTTTCAGGGTGGACATCTATTCGGTCCACGGCTGGGTGAGATCATTAAGGATTTCCCTTAAGGGGAAAGGAGTGTCCTTCTACCCAGAGCCTGGAGGCGTGAGTTTCGCCGTGGACACGGTAAGGTCTCTGCAGGGGCCGGGTACCGGCAGTGCCAGCACGAAACCAAAAAAGCGGAGGACAAGCCCTCCTCAGCCTGATGGGTTGCCCCCACCCGGGATTCGGGTGGGGGAGCGTCTTCTGGGATTCGCAGGCCGGCGGCTGGCCCACATTCCCGATCGTTGGGTCCGGGAAGTGGTGTCCACCGGGTACAGGATAGAGTTCAACACTCTACCCCCAGACAGGTTCTTCCCATCAAACTTAGGGCTCCCACAGGACCGCCGGGAGGCTCTTTTTGGGGCTGTCCAAGCACTTTCGGTCCAGGAGGTGATCGTGCCAGTGCCTCCAGAAGAGAGGTTTCAAGGTTTCTACTCAAATCTATTCGTGGTTCCCGAAAAGTGGGGGATCGGCCAGTACTGGACCTGAAGGCCCTGAACCGGTATGTCAGGGCGCGGAAATTCCGGTTGGAATCTATCCGCTCGGTCATGGCCGCCCTTCATCAGGGGGAATTTTTGGCATCCCTGGACATCAGGGATGCGTACCTCCATGTACCCATTCGTCCACGGCATCAGCGCTTCCTGCGCTTTGCAGTGGGAGACCTCCATTTTCAATTTGTGGCACTCCCCTTCGGCCTGGCCTCAGCACCCCAAGTTTTCACAAAACTGCTAGCCCCGGTGTTGGTGTTGCTCCGACAGAGAAGCATTGCGGTGGTAGCCTACCTAGATGACCTGCTCCTGCGAGCGGAGTCCATCTCGGATCGCTGGCACTCGGGATCGTGGGCGTACGTCTTGGACGGCTGACGTCTCTGTCGTTGAACCGACCTCCCTCCTTGTGGAAGCGGACAAGACACAGGTCTTAATCTGGGTCTATGAGGTCCGCTGTCCTACCTCTCTGGCTGCTGAAGACGTCCAACTCATTGGTTGGTTTCAGGACGTCGCTACAGTAACACTCAGAGTGTAAGGGCTAGGCTCTACCTGAGGCGAGCGTCCTCGTCCAGTAGATCCATCCGATGGTGGCGTTACGAAGAGACAGCCTCGTTGTGGTTGTGGCCCCGATCGTCAAAACACTTTTG
>BLSH010424453.1:502856-513225 GCA_018402905.1 Glandirana rugosa | reverse complement strand
GCTATCCCAAAATGTCCTGGGCAAATCCATTATGGACAGGCTTTTTTTAAAAGACCCAGGCTTAGATCTCAGATGTTTTACACACCCTTTGGTGGATTCCACCAGTCAGCTGCTGCATGCAGCCAATTTTCTTTATCTGTGGCAAAGCATATATTTACAACATTAAGCAAATACTATTCCTATTCGGTGGCAGTGGTGCAGGTGCTGTTACTGTCGCCTTCATATTTCTTTCATTACAGTTTATGTGTAATAATTGTAAATCCTAAATGGATAGTGCTGACCATTAAACCCACCAACTTAGTCAATACCAGACATAGCCTCATTTTAACTGGTTCCACACCGCGCGCAGTATATTTACTGCGGCGGTGTGGACGCTTACCGCAAATCGGTGTAAAAAGGCGGTGATTTGCGCAGGCGCAGCTAGGGGGCGAGCGTGCGGCGGCGCACTCTCGTGCCCGACACACTCCAGAGGAGTGTGCCTGCAGCTCGGGTGGACCCGATGAGTTGCTAGAGCCGAAGAGTGGGGAACCGCTGATGTAAACAGGGCGGTTCTCCGCTCTTTCAATGGGGACATAAGAGATCTACTGATCCCTGTCACTGGGATCAGTTAGATCTCTTATGCCCATGGTAGCCCAGCCCCCCCCCCCACAGCTAGAACACGCCCAGGGAACACAGTTAACCCCTAGATCGCCCCCTGCAGGTTAACCCCTTCACTGCCAATGACATTTACACAGTAATCAGTGGACATTTACGTTTCTGATCGCTGTATAAATGTCATTGGTCCCAATATTGCAGTACCGCTAAAAATCGCAGATCGCCGCCATTACTAGTAAAAATAAAAACCCCAGAAATGAATTCTCATCATCCGTAAACGCGGCAACTTTTGCGCAAACCAATCAATAAACGCTGATTGCGATTTTTTATACCAAAAATATGAGGAAGAATATAAATCAGCCAAAACCAATGAAAAAAATGTTTTTTCATATTTTTTTGGGATTTGAATTTTAGGAAAAAGTAAGAAATATCGTTTTTTTTGCAAAATTGTCGCTCTTTTTTTGTTTATAGTGGGATCAGAAATGATGCAGCCGTGATCCATATACCACCAAAAGAAAGCTCTATTTGTGGGAAAAAAAGGACGCAAATTTCGTTTGGGTACAACATCGCAAGACCACACAATTGTCAGTTAAAGCGACACAGTGCCGAATCAGAAAAAGTGCTCTGGTCAGGAAGGGGGTAAAACTTTCCGGGGCTGAAGTGGTTAACCTATTACAGTCCCCTATAACTACCCTCCCCCCACAATTAATAAATATATATTTTTATATATATATATGGAAATATAAAGGATCATATAAAGTAAACCACTGAAATTCAAATACTCTGAAAAGTTTTTACCTCTTTTGGAAGAACCCTTCTGTCTGACCTTTCAGGCTTGTTAGTGCTGCTACAGCAAAATGAAGACAGGATGTCGTCCAAGAAAGTCACATTTTGGAGCACTCAGTTGAAAAAATACAGCTTTGTTCAAAAATATTACACATTAAAAAAGCAATCAATATTATCACCTTCACCCAAAAGAAGAATTAAAACAAGACAACATTGTCTATTAACAGGTCCTAGCAGCTGCATTCACAACCAGACATACATACAATCACTCTGTAAAGATGATGTAAGTGCTGACCAACAAAAAGTCCAGGGGAAATGCTATAATTCCCATAGTCATGGAATAGATATTTGTAGCTGCAGGTGAGCTAGTCGGAGCACACCATATAAACCACTGGGTCTATGTTGGTGGTAATGCAAGCAGATCAGAGTGTTGCTGTATGACTGAAAGGTTAGCAAATGATCTTTTAGGAATGCCAAAGTGCACCCCATGCGTGGTGGTGGAATGAATTGCTTGTACAATGTTCGTTTATACAGCACAGGCAGTTTCCTCAAAGTGCAGGTTCCAGTGACTACTGCCGTAAAGTGGCGGAGTATGCTGATGTAGTGCGGGGGAGCCTGGGTGCCTGGATGGAGGGGATGTCCGTGAAGCTGCTGGGTGGGGTAATGGTTCTACTGTATGGCCATGGGTAGAAAAGCTCAAGGTCTCACCACCTGAATCGAATTTGCAGCATCCCACTTTGCTGCCCCATGATACTTCGGACCCAGAGTAACCCGCAATGCACCGCCGTCAGGCTCTCCAAGCATCCATCACAAAATTGGTGTCAACTGGATCTTTTGCGCATGTCCACCACTGCTGTCCTGGAACAGACATCACGTGCGTCATGACGGCACACTTGTTAGTGCTGCTGTCCAAATGTGGTACCACAGCTAGGCTAACTGAAAAATGATACACGTATGTACCCAAGGACTAATACCCTATTTGCTACTTTTTAACCTACAAACACATACAGCTCAAGCTCTAATTTATGGTTACCATGACAGATGCCCACTGTGCTTTTTGCTTGCTATCCTTCTTACAACTACTAAGAAAACAACATTTGTGCCCCCTGGCATTGATGAAATTAGAAATTTTTGGGGAAGAGGCCAATGCACAGCTTATAATTCTTGCTGAATTGACACTACCTAAGGCTGAGACTACAAGAGAAAAACCTTTTCATTTGACTGTCCTTTCTTTAAACGTGTTTTAGGGTGCTGCTGATGCTGTGTACAAAGAAGGATATTTAAAAAAAATGACATATAGCGCAAACTATGCTCTGCAAATGTTTGTTTTTTCTGTTGGGGGTTCCAGAAATGACCCTTAGTTATTTCGTATTAGTGCGTACAGCATTAAGGGGCTCCACACTGTAAATTGATGGATTTGTATCTTTCCCATGTTGCCCTTGAATCCGCTTAAAAGTTCCTCTCCCCACGGCTCTACACATCCCCCCCCCTTTTTAAAAATAGTAACATGCTCCACAGACATGTGGTGGGCTTCCCATGCCATTTTGTTGCATTTGGCTGCTGTAGATGCACTGCAGAGGCCCAAAACAAATCAGAATTTTTACCCTATTGACTTCAATGAGATTTTGAGTTATTGCTCACAAACCAAACAGAGATATATTCATGCAATGCTACTATTGATATATGCTGAAATGATGTCTAAAAAATAAAAAAAACAACAGATGTAGAATTTACAGCACATTTATTTCCAAGGGTTTGGTGGTTTCCATCTTTAAGTTCTTTTTAAATAAAACAATCATTGTTTATTTTTACTTTATTGTGTCTAATGGTTTAAATTTGGCTTCACAATATAAATATCATTGAACTGCTGGCCAATATTATATCTTGTAATGGGCCTTTTCGGGCTTTTGGACTGTGAACCCATTCAAAACCTGTAAAGAAAATGGAAAATGTTACACATTTACGATGTTTGCAAAGGGAAATATCATTGGGCGGTGCAACTACCAATGAACTCAGTTTCTATTACAACAAAGAGGGAACACTTGATGCATTTAAACCCAGGACAGCACTTTCTACAACTGGAAAGAATAGTTTTTGCACAATGTGATTACTTTGGCAAATCATGTGTTTTATGTGCACAGCCAATCACATTGCTTTCATTGTGTAAATTATTAATATAATTAACCGGAAAAATGTAATCTCTATCAAGGGGCATATTTGCTAGTCTGGGTTATGAATTTGCTTGGAAAAGCAGTTAACAAGCTAATGTGGTAGCCTTTGCATGCTTTAATATCCTTTCTGGATTGAGAGCAGAGGTAAATGAATAAGGTACAGACTGCTCTAGCTAAACCTTTGCAAACCATATTGCACTCAGTGGCTGTTTCCCAAAATGTATTTTCATCAAGTGTACATTAGTGCCTTGGGTATTCTGTTTAAATATCTCCATTCTTAGTATTCTCCATTTTGCACTATAGAACATATTATAATATATATTATATAATATATATTGTAGTTTAATTCAAATGATTGAGGCACATACATCCCAAGAGGCTTATCTAGTACAACAACATTATGTAAACTAAACTTTAGTGGTACCAGAGATTTATGCTTTATAAACTGTTAGAAATTATTTTTAATCAAATCGTTCCTTTGGCAATTGAGTTGCTAGATAGCAAATGCTAAAGAGGCACCTCATCCCAATATATTTGGTGTAAATTGTAGCAAACGGGGTTCCCTAGTGGGATTATGCGGTGCAGGAGAATTGAGTCCACAAAAGAAGAAAAATTATTTTAAAACCAATAAATCTTTATTCTGACACATAGTCCAAATAAAACAGAATCAGCAAAATTTCATATAGTACAGTTGCATTATAAAAACAGAGTTGATAATACAGATGTTCATGGTGGGGGTTACCCAAGTGGTGGTATAACACAGGGTCACGTTGTTGTCCCTACATGTTTCGCCCAGACCGGGCTTCCTCAGGGGACTTGATTGACCGCCACCAAATCTGATTTTGAGTAGAAAATAAACAATAATTATACAATATCCAAAATGTAATTAACAACATTGATGATGCCTTACATTTATAAAATAGTGAATGGACTGCCCCTATCGGTTGGGCTTAGCCACCCATCAAGCATGTGCACCCACCCATGTCACAACTGGAATAGAGGCCAACAGGACTTACCAACACAGGGCCCATTAAAATGGAGCAGGCATAGCAAAACCCATGGCCATGGATAGGTCGGACAATCTGCAACTGCAGGCATTCGACGTAACGACCAAACATAAATTTCATAAATTTCTATTGCACATATATATGTGTGTGCAGAAAGGGGCATGAATCTAAGCCCTCACCATAAAACTTATAAAAAAGCAGGTAATAAATAGCAGCCAGAAAAGCACTTGCAGCCATCATAGGAACTACAACTTGGAGTTGATTACAAGAAGTCAGAGGACCTTTCCTTAAGTCAGCGCAGGTGAAGTTGCACAAAAATGTATCTACAAACGGAGAGCAAATAACCAAAGCTAAAATAACCTCCAGATCTTACACACCATATAGAGGATATATAGGCCGACCACAGCAGCTAAAATATGCCACTCAATATAGAGGATGTAATATGCAAGTCAGAAAGAGTGCAAGAGGATCAGTTAAAAAATTAAGCTTATCAGCGGTCACATATAGAGACCGCCAATGTTGTTTCCAAATTAACCAATAGTTATATGTGCACAAAAGATGCGGCCAAAAGTCCACCTAGCAAGGATAAAGGGCTGATGTGAAACATACCTTTGGATTGGTATAGACGTGTGTGCGCCCCAAGTCTCCGGCAAATGTGAAAAGCCGAAGCCGTCGGCTTTAAACATCGCCCACTCAGCGGGCGTCTGACGTCTGTTAGAAATAATATTTATTATGAATTTGAATCAAAATAATAAAATATGATGTATGCAAAATGCAAAATACACCTCCTTTATGGCTCGCCCACAACAAAACACACTAATAGATTTGTTAGGTACAGCATTTGGAGTAAAATAATTCCCCATTGTTGTTTTTAGTATTGTATTATGTCGCAGTCTACACATAAAAATTACTGTATAAGTGGTGGGGGAGCTTAACTATTTAAAATGGGCCTTCCCTGGTAACCTAGACATTGACAATAAAAATGCTGTTGGTTTGCTGCAAGTTCCATGAGTGCCTCTATACCTGTTTTGGATGTTTATGGATTTCTTTGTGGGTGAACACCTGGGCATTTACTCAATGCCCAGGTACTCACCAGGGATTGGTCCTGGATGGGAGGTATGTGTCTCCTTTGTTTGGGCTGTGGTTGCAGGATGACAAGAAGCAGTTTCGAATAAATAGGGATTCTGATATGTGCAGGGTGATCCGGTAAAGGGAAAAAACTGACTTGCTTTCCAAGGATTATTAGGCTGCTTTCACACTCGGGCGGTGTGGGCGTCAGCAGTAAAGCACCGCTAGTTTTTGTGGCGCTTTATCGCTGTTATAGTGCTGCTTTTCAGAAGCTAGCACAGGGATGTGCAACCAGGGGAGGCAGGTGAGGCAGAGCAATAAACATAAAAAAAAAAAAAAAAAGATCAACTTCGAGGGTCGTAGCTCGGTGACCTGGGGTCACAGAGACCCCAAATTTGGTAGATAGGTAGCTGAAGTCCTGCCCCACCACTGGGGCTCCTATAATCTATGGTTCCAGAGATATGGGGCTCCTTGGGCAGCATGTGAGAAGCTACATACAGAGCAGCCAGTTTAAATATAAGCTGGCATACTGTGTTTGCAGCAGACTGAGAGGATGAGCTCATGGTGCCTCTCCTCTCTTCTTGTCAGAGGCACTGAGCTCAATGGAGCTTTATCCTATGGTAAAGCACCATTGGCCCAAGCTGTCCAATAAAAATGCTGCAGTGAAGGCACGCCTTACTGCAGTGTCATAGAAGGAGGCATGTGTCTAAAAGACAAATGCGCCCTTCCAGCCCAGCCCTCTTAACTACAAGGAAAAAACAGGTTTATGTGTATAGGATTTACCCATAAATTTTTTCACAGTTAAGAGGGAGAATGAGAATCTGCTGCTGTTGAAAAGGTACAAGCTAAATCACATATTATTATGCTATATGTTATAAGATAACCATTTATTATTTATTTATTTACTGTGAAATTACTGGTTTGAAGTTATAACTTCAAGCTTCAGTAATTTGTCCAATAAGCCACTTGCTTGAGTACATTTTTTAAATATAGTAAATTACCTTAAAAATAATATATAATAATTATTTGTATTCTACAAAGAAGGGGAGGGGAAAACAGAAAGCGGGACTTTAAATGAGGTGTGCAGTGGTAAGTGAAAATACTTCAATATGAAAACAATGTTGTTTATTTTCAAATCAAACATACATATCAATGTCAGACCATGCCCTACTTTGATACAGGAATATATAAACACACACAACACTGTACTTGTTCACAGTGCAATATTTCTCAATAAAACCCACATAGTCACATAATATTGATGGCTCATGGCCAAATTGTTGACCAACATCAATGAAGTTTTAGGCATACCATTAAAGTATGTATATCAGATACAGTAAAAAGTCATGAAAACTTGATATGTGTTTTGATAGGACCGTTAGTAGCTCTACGCGTTTCGTGACTTATTATTATCACTCTTCAGGAGCAAGCCTATCTGAAAAGAAAATTTCATATGGTATAGAATCAAAATTGATCAAGTAGGGTTCTAAGCTCATAAGGAATAAGGAGAAAGAGAGCAAATGCCCCCAAGAAAAAAACTTACATATATTATACTGGTGGGAGTAGGTGCTCATGCCAGAAACTGCAAGCCGACCGGGACCATCATCTCGGGAGCTCAGAGGGCGTAGCAAGAGACTGCACCCCCAACAGAACAGCACCCACGATGAACGGAAGCGGTACAGCACTTGTGTGAGGTGGCGGTAGGCAGGATGCCAGAATGACATATCTGTGAATTGATGTAAATGTGAGTGGATAATAGGATTGGATGATGAATTAAATGGATAGTGCAAATATATGAGGAGTGGTGAGTGAAATGACTGGAAGAAAAGCATGGTACCTGTTGTGAAAGTAGATCCAGCAAATGTGTCCAGCTGGGTGAGAAGTGCTTTTCCACTTGTCCGCCCACCGCGCAGGACTGCCCTATATAGGGGCGCCGCCACACGCCATCCCCCAACGTCACAGCTCCGCGCTATTGGAGAGGGGAGGAGGGCCACCGCCCAGACAGCAACGCCGCCCAGCCCATGGAGCCAACCACACCTCTCCCAGAATTGCACGCCAGATGGACAACAGCCCCGCCATGGATCGCGGCACCAAAAGATGCCGCACATCCGGCGTGCGGCCGTGACATTGTTGTGTAGTGTAGGAGCCCCTGCCCAACCCCCACCGTGTAGGAGGGAGAGCAGGGACCCGCGTTACGCATCGCAGCTCCGAAATAATGAAACCCAGAGGGACAGGCAGCGTCTTAGCACACATCACCAAAACGGCCAAGCAGAGCCATAGATCACCATAGTCGTTGAAAAAATCATTGATTACATACCATATATAACACTATATACTGAGTATGGATAAATAGAAAAACAAAACTGGGTAAAAAGGTAAAAATAGGAAAATAAAAAAATGAATTTGTGATGAAAATTAAAATAAAATGAAATGAGAAATGCAGATTATAAAAGAAAAAATGGAAACATGGAAAATAATTTAAAAAGAAATAATACAAAAAATACACAAAATATGCAAAAAAATATAATTATATTGAGATTTATATGTATATTAGGTCCCAGAACACATCTCCATCCCTAATTTGGTTGGTTGTATTCTACAAAGAAGGTGACGGGAAAACGGAAACGGGACTTTAAATGAGGTGTGCAGTGGTAAGTGAAAATACTTCAATATGAAAACAGTCCCGCTTTCCGTTTTCCCCTCCCCTTCTTTGTAGAATACTGACAGGGATGGAGGCATGGCATCCCTAATAAGCCATGCCTCATTTAAAGTCCCACTAGCCCTTTACTTGTATATCAACCAAATTGCAGGGGGGGTAGACATTGCAGAGGGGTTCTTTCAACAAAGTGGGGTTCTTTAAATAAGTGGGCACTTCAGTTCTTACAACCATCCATCCATCCATCTGAACGCTGCTTCTCTCTTCACAGGTATGTCTGCATTGTGATCGCTCCACCCAAAAACTGAACCATTGCAATGTGCCTATGCCTTTTTAACATTGGTATGTCTGCATTGTGACCGCTCCACCCAAAAACTGAACCATTGCAATCTGCCTATGCCTTTTTAACATTGGTATATCTGCTTATACTAGTTTAATCTTTCTTAAACTGAACACTGACTGTTTAAATGTCTTTGCTGAACTGCTCTTGTCACTGCTGTTTAAATTACATCTGTAGCCATGTTCAATCACACTGTTTATTTATTTAGCCTATAGCCTTACCTAAATTTATGGTTGTCTTATCTTTACAATTTTTGGCCTGTGTTGCATTTTGATTGCAGTTTTAGAAGTTTTAATGGGATAGTTCTGTGCCTTATATCATCTCCTAATTGATTAATTGTTTACCTCCACCCCCCACCCATCACAGTATAAAACCAAGCCTTGCTTATGGGGGAAGCATTGCAGGGGGGGTAGACATTGCAGAGGGGTTCTTTCAACAAAGTGGGGTTCTTTAAATAAGTGGGCACTTCAGTTCTTGCACTTCAGCGATTTGCACAAAGCGCATACTAACAAGAAACTACTTTATCACCAGACTACAGGTAACCTCATTTCCACAACACTTTCCTCTCCAGAACATGCAGACCTTTCCTCTCCTATTCACAATAGCAGCCTCTCTCCTCAATCTTTTCTTCATCCCTCTTCCCCACCCCACAATCTGTACATATCATCCTCACTTCTCCCCTCTCCCTATTACTGCACTCATCACCTCTTTCTAACTCTAAGCCCACATGATAACAAAACCAGGATGCTCAAGCACGTCCCCTCATATAAATCATATTCCCATATTACTTCCCTTTCTCTTCTGCTTCTCCTAGCCTCTGGAGATATTTCCCCAAACCCTGGGCCTCTCTCATTTCAACACCCAACATGCCCATCACCACCACCCCACACCCTCTGGCAGTAGTCGCAATCTACACAATTTAATCTCCATCCCCCTTCTTCCCAAAACCACCCTACCCCTTACGCTGTGCCCTCTGGAACGCCCGCTCTGTCTGCAACAAGCTCACCTCCGTTCACGACCTATTTCTCACTAATTCCTTTCATCTACTTGCTATCACCGAAACATGGCTCCACTAATGCGATTCTCCTTCTCATGCTTCCCTCTCCCATGGTGGCCTTCTCTGGACTCACTCCCCTAGGCCTAATGGACGCAAGGGAGGTGGAGTGGGATTCCTCTTATCCCCACAGAGCACTTTTCAGGTTCTTCACTCTCCTCCCTCTCTGTCACTCTCATTATTTGAAGCCCACTGTATACGTCTATTCTCTCCAACCTCCTTCAGAATTGCTGTGATCTACCGGCCTCCTGGACCGCTGACAACTTGATGAATTTTCTGCCTGGCTACCCTTCTTCCTCTCTTCTGAAATTCCCACAATCCTTCTTGGGGACTTCAACATCCCACTTAACATGAACACTACTGCTACTTCTAAATTTCTTAGTCTAACTTCCTCATTTGACCTAAACCAATGGGTACAGGCTCCTACTCACACTGATGGGAACACCCTCGACCTTGTCCTCTCCTATCTATGCACTCCATGCAACTTCTCCAACTATCCTTTTCCCCTCTCTGACCACCACCTTATTAGTTTCTCTCTCTTCCTTTCTTGCACCACCTTCCCCTCCAATCGCCTAACCGTTACCCGTAGAAACCTTCGCCAACTCAACACTTCTCTCCTCTATTCTGCTACTGACCACCTCTATGAAAAAATGATTCTTTAAATCTTCATCGTCATCACAAGTACAATTCACC
>BLSH010424453.1:467496-501585 GCA_018402905.1 Glandirana rugosa | reverse complement strand
CTTCTCTGTCAAGAGCAATGGCACAACCATCCACCCATCCCCACATGTCAGGGTGCTTGGTGTTATCCTGGACTCTGAACTCTCCTTTTGGCCCCACATACAATCACTTTCTAAGGCTTGCCGTCTCAATCTCCGCAACATCTCTAAAATACGTCCCTTCCTAACCAATGAAACGACAAAGCTCCTGATTCACTCCCTGGTCATCTCTCGTCTCGACTACTGCAACTCCCTCCTCACTGGTCTACCTTTAAATAGACTAGCCCCTCTCCAGTCCATCATGAATGCCGCTGCCAGACTCATCCACCTTACAAACCGCTCAACGTCTGCCACCCCCCTCTGCCAATCCCTCCATTGGCTGCCACTCGGCACTCATACTCGCCTCCAAGACTTCTCCCAAGCCTCTCCCATCCTCTGGAACTCCCTACCCCAATCGGTCAGAATGGCCCCAAATCTATCCACCTTCAAGCGATCCCTGAAAACTTTTCTCTTCAGGGAAGCCTATCCTGCCACCACCTAATAATTACACTCCTTTTTTCTCAATCAGCTCATCCCACGCAGTTTACTGCCCTTTTGTATCATTTAACCCTCCCTCCTAGATTGTAAGCTCTAACGAGCAGGGTCCTCTGATTCCTCCTGTATTGAATTGCATTGTAATTTGTACTGTCTTCCCTAATATTGTAAAGCGCTGCTCAAACTGTCAGCGCTATATAAATCCTGTATAATAATAATAATAATAATAATTTATTTTTTAATTATTTTCCATTTTTCCATTTTTTCTTTTATAATCTGCATTTCTCATTTCATTTTATTTTAATTTTCATCATTAATTCATTTTTTTATTTTCCAATTTTCACCTTTTTACCCAGTTTTGTTTTTTTATTTATCCATACTCAGTATATAGTGTTATATATGGTATGTAATCAATGATTTTTTTCAGAGACTATGGTGATCTATGGCTCTGCTTGGCCGTTTCAGTGCTGTGTGCTAAGACGCTGCCTGTCCCTCTGGGTTTCATTATTTCGGGAGCTGCGATGCGTACTGCGGGTCCCTACTCTCCCTCCTACACAGTGGGGGTTGGGCGGGGGCTCTTACACTATGCATCGACGTCACGGCCGCACGCCGGATGTGCGGCGTCTTTTGGCGCCGCGATCCATGGCGGGGGTGTTGTCCATCTGGCGTGCAATTCTGGGAGAGGTGTGGTTGGCGCCGTGGGCCGGGCGGTGTTTGCTGTCTGGGCAGTGGCCCTCCTCCCCTCTCCAATAGCGCGGAGCTGTGACGTAGGGGGACAGCGTGTGGCGGCGCCCCTATATAGGGCAGTCCTGCGCGGCGGGCGGACAAGTGGGAAAGCACTTCTCACCCAGTTGGACACATTTGCTGGATCTACTTTCACAACAGGTACCATGCTTTTCTTCCAGTCATTTCACTCACCACTCTTCATATATTTGCACTATTCATTTAATTCATCATCCAATTCTATTATCCACTCACATTTACATCAATTCACAGATATGTCATTCTGGCATCCTCACTACCGCCACCTCACACAAGTGCTGTACCGCTTCCGTTCACCGTGG
The DNA here is from genome assembly GCA_018402905.1 of Glandirana rugosa. Taxonomy (NCBI): domain Eukaryota; kingdom Metazoa; phylum Chordata; class Amphibia; order Anura; family Ranidae; genus Glandirana; species Glandirana rugosa. The sequence goes on along the minus strand of BLSH010424453.1, from coordinate 500,011 downwards.
GTACTGTCCTGTTGGGGGTGCAGTCTCTTGCTACGCCCCCTGAGCTCCCGAGATGATGGTCCCGGTCGGCTTGCAGTTTCTGGCATGGGCACCTACTCCCACCAGTATAATATATGTAAGTTTTTCACTTACCACTGCACACCTCATTTAAAGTCTCGCTTTCCGTTTTCCCCTCCCCTTCATTGTAGAATACTGACAGGGATGGAGGCATGGCATCCCTAATAAGCCATGCCTCATTTAAAGTCCCACTAACCCTTTACTTGTATATCAATTATGTGTATATTACTTACTTATGGTAATTAACCCCTTGCCACCCAGGCCAATTCTGACACTTCTCTCCTACATGGAAAAATCATATTTCTCTTCCGTTCACTGACAGACGCAGCCTTCTTATGACACATGGGGTTATGCTCATCCTAGTAGGAGTAGCCTAGGCAAAACAAACAAAAGTGTAGGTTGGCCCCTCCCAGGGGGCCGTCCTCACCTTAGCATATAATCCCCTGCTCTGTACAGCACATCAGTTTTTATTTGCCTAGTGCAAGGAGTAGACCTGGTTCCCTATGGGAGCAGTGGTCTCCTGAAGATTCATCTAAGGAAGACTGCTATCAAGAAGCTGGCTGGTGGTATAGAGGATATCTCGAATCCTAATCTTTCCCCAGTCCGGCCAACACTATGCAAACCCCCTTAGGGGGGCCCACCGCATAGGGTCCGTTCCGTGCGGGCGGCCAGTGGCTAAAACCCACTAGAGCCCAGTGACTGGTTCACCTGTCCAGTGGCCTGGCCAGCAGCATGCCTTCTTGCGAGGAGGTAGGTCTGCTCCGGGTGGCTACCCGCTGCGCCCGTCGGATTGGTGAGTGAACCCCTCTTCCGCCCTAGAGGCATGGAGAGTGGGCACCTGGGCAGCTCTGTGGTGGTCAGCCGGTGGGGGTCTGTTAGAGGCCTTCCCCCCACTCCCCCTCCCCCCTCAATCCCCCGCAGGCACCTTTGCACTAACCATTCGAATCTGCACCGACCGTCCGGAGCAATGTGTTAGGTGGGTCGTCGCCATTGGATTTTGGAGCACCGCTCGTTCGTGGCTGACCGCACGTGTGTAATGGCAGCGTCCATTGTTTGAGAACCATGTGGTTTCCAGCCTGCTCTCTGGCGGCCTCCAGTGGTCGATTGGGAGAACTGCAGTCCTTGTGCAGGAATTCCTTAAAAACGGGTGTGGGCTTCCTGCTTTTGCTTGGACAGCATGGCTGACACACAGTAACAAGCTCCTGAAGTGCAGCAGTTTGTGGGCATTGCTCTTCGGTTGGAGTGCTGAGACATCAAACAGCAAGTATAGCTGGCGCTTCCTGGGTGCTGGTAGTGGTGGGTGTAATCCGCCCGGGGTCTCCCTGGCTGATTTGTGGGGTAAAGGTGGTGGTTACACAGCGGGGGTGCCGGGCTGAGATGTCAGAGGCCGGAAATTCTATGGCAGGGGTACCTGCAGATCTACAGTCCACCCCAGGAGCATTTGTGTCCTTGGAACAGCTGAGGGCGGTGTTTGGGGAGTTCCTCCCCCGGGCAGGGGTGCCCGTTTCGAGGGGCCCCCAGAAGGGCCCACCCCCCTTTCCTCAGGGGAGGATTCAGATCTAGAAAGCGCTTCAGTGGTCACACCTGTGGATCTTTCAGAGGGTGAGCCGCCCTCAGAGGGTGAAGAGGATCAGAAAGTGATAGTGGAAGCACTGATCACTGATATTCGCGACTCTATGCGACTGGACCAAACAGGGGAGTCGCATGAGTCCGCATATGTTTGTGGACCGCTTAGACCCCCTAGGTCCCCTAGGGATTACCCTTATGATCAGGTGTTTGAACAGGCAGTGTTCAAGGAATGGCGTAAGCCACCAAGTTCCTTGGCTTTGCCTAAAAGCTTTGCTGTTCGCTACCCCTTTGAGGAAAGCTTTACTAAGAGATGGGCTTCCCCGGTGGTGGACCCTGCCGTGGCTAGTGTGAATAAGGCAACCACCATCCCCTTGGAGGGGTCGCCATCCTTTAAAGAGGCGGCCGATCGCCGCACACAGACAGTGTCTAAAGCACTATTCTTGTTGGCTGGGTCAGCCATGCGGCCAGCGCTAGCAACTGCTATGGCGGCACAGTCTCTTCGTGAGCACGCTGCCACTCTGCGCACTAGTTTGTCTGGTGAATGTGCACAGGCTGAAGTACAGCGAGTGCAACATTTGGAAGAGGGTCTCCGCTACATATGCCATGCTGCTTTGGATCTTCTCCCCATATTGTCAAAAATGTCTGTTTGTTCAATTGTTATCAGGCGGGTGCTGTGGCTCCGCTCTTGGTCGGGCGACCAGGCTTCAAAGAAAGCTCTGGCAGACCTGCCCTTTCAGGGAGGGCGTCTGTTTGGCCCACAGTTGGATAAAATTATTAAGCATTTCACGGGAGGGAAGAGTACTTTCCTTCCAGAGCCGTAGGCAGGGTCCTGTCTCTTCTGGTCAGAAGACGTTTTTTTGGGTGCCCGGCCCAGCGGCTGCCTCAGCATGATGGGTTGCCCCCACCCACCTCATGGGTGGGGGGCCAGTTTCTGGGGGTTGCAAGCTCTGCCCCCAGAAAAGTCCTTCCCCTCAAACTTGAGGCTCCCGCAGGAGCGTCGGGGGACGCTTCTAGGCGCCGGTCAGGCGCTCAGCAGTCAGAAGTCATCATTAACGCTGGCTTGCCGGCTGGAGTACCTAGGTCTGTTTCCGGACACAGTACAGACAGGGGTGTTCCTAACACCGAGCAAGCATCTAACACTTCAGGCTGGGCGAACCCTGTGATCGCGCCAGTGGTTCTCCTTACGGTTCTGTATGCGGGTGTTGGGGCTCAGGGTGTCGACTTGCGAAGCGATACCTTACACCCAGAACACTCGGCTCCTGCGAGAGGCAATGTTGTCGCGGTAGGACAAATCTCCTCTATCCCTGGACAGGCCGATCAAGTCGGAGTGTCAGTCCCGGGAACCCTTGGTTTGGGGGATTCAGGTTCCGGCCCTAAAGGGGGGAGAAGTGGTCCTCCCCTCAATTGGTCGATGTAGGTACCGGAACTGAGAGCGAGCAGGCTTTACCTGTCCCGTTGGACAGAGAGGCTGCGCCGCCCGGTTCTAGTTCAGTCGGTCAATACCACGGAGGTGGCATAGGTAAACCATTCGGGGGGCAGTGCTTCACAGGCCTCGGGGTCAGTATCGGTTGCTGTACATTTTTCCTCCTCTAACCAGGTATTGAGGGAGAGGGGTGTCTCTGACTCCGTAATCCCTACTATGATAAAAGCACGCAAGAGTTCCTCACGTAAGAATTATCATAGGACCTGGAAGGCCTATATTACCTGGTGCGAGGCAGGGGGTTGGAACCCCCGCTCTTATAGAGTATCCAGAGTACTTTCATTTTTACAGCAAGGACTGGACAAGAACCTGGTGTTAAATACGCTTAAAGGGCAGAGTTCAGGCCCTGGCGGTTCTTTTTCAACGGCCCTTGGCGTCTCATTCATTGATCCGTACATTTGTACAGGGGGTACGTCATGTGGCTCCTCGGATACGGTCACCTTTGGCACCATGGGATTTGAATCTGGTGCTTTCTGTGTTGCAGAAGCCACCATATGAAAGAATTAGGGACATTCCCTTACTGTTGTTGTCGCAGAAGGTGGCCTTTCTGGTGGCTATCACATCTGCCAGGCGGGTGTCGGAGTTAGCTGCATTATCCTGCAGGTCACTTTACTTGGTCCTCCATAAGGACAAGGCAGTTCTGCGGCCTTCCCCTTCGTCTCTTCCGAAGGTGGTTTCTTCCTTTGATTTAAATTAGGATACTGTTCTCTCCTCATTGTGCCCGCACCCGTCACATCCCAAAGAAGTTGAGCTGCATTCTTTGGATGTGGTGAGGGCCTTGTGGGTGTATTTAAGATCTACAGCTTCCTTTCGGAAGTCTGATTCTTTATTTTTGCTGACGGAAGGGTCGCGCAAAGGTATGGCGGCCTCGTCAGCTACCGTATCTCGTTGGATACGGAAGACCGTGACTCATGCATATGAGATTCGGGGTAAGGTTCCCCCGTTCCCAGTCACGGCTCATTCCACCAGGGCAGTTAGTACTTCCTGGGCGTTTAGACACCAGGCTTTCAGTGTCCCAGGTGTGCAAGGCAGCTACTTGGGCCTCAGTGCACACGTTTACTAAGTTTTACAAAATTGATGTTTCGGCATCCTTGGATGCTAATTTTGGCCGCAAGGTGTTGCAAGCGGCAGTACAGGCGCGGTTAGCGCCGCCTGAGAGGGCGTTTTTCTGTTGGGTACAGTTGTTATGATTTGCCCACCCCTCTTGATTGGCACAGCTTTGGGACGTCCCCATGTGTCATAAGAAGGCTGCGTCTGTCAGTGAACAGAAGAGAAAAAGGGATTTTTTGTATAACTTACCGTAAAATCCTTTTCTCTGAGTTCACTGACAGACGCAGCACCCACCCCTCTGCGTTGGTTTTGTACGGCTTGTTACGAACTGATGTGCTATACAGAGCAGGGGGATTATATGCTAAGGTGAGGATGCCCCCCTGGGAGGGGCCAACCTACACTTTTGTTTGTTTTGCCTAGGCTACTCCTAGTAGGATGAGCATAACCCCACTAGTAGGATGAGCATAACCCCATGTGTCATAAGAAGGCTGCGTCTGTCAGTGAACTCAGAGAAAAGGATTTTACGGTAAGTTATACAAAAAATCCCTTTTTTTTTTGCTAAAAAATTGCTCAGAACCCCCAAACAATATATATATATTGTTTTAGCAGAAACCCTACGGAATAAAATGGGGGTTGTTGCAACTTTTTATGTTGCATAGTATTTGCGCAGCAATTTTATCAAACGCATTTTTTTAAAGAAACTGTTTCATGCATTAAAAAAAAAAACAGTAAAGTTAGCCTGATTTTTTTATATAATGTGAAAGATGATACATTATGCCGAGTAAATAGATACCTTACATGTCACACTTTAACATTACGCACACTTGTGGAATGGCACCAAACTTCAGTACTTAAGAATCTCCATAGACAACACTTTAACTATTTTTAGAGGTTACCTGTTAAGAGCTACAGAGGAGGTCTAGTGCTAGAATTATTGCTCTCGCTCTAACGATAGTGGTGTATGTAACCTGTGTGTATCTGGCTCTGATACTCACCAGCCACTGACCTCACAGCACGTCCCTGTGCTAGCGGGACATTTTTAATACCCAAGATGGGGTTAAAACCGCCCATGGTGCGGTGCTTCCTAAGTGCCCAAACCTCCCCAAAGATGCTGCTTGCAGGACTTTTTTTCCCGTCCTGCAAGCGCACCGCCCCAGTGTGAAAGTACTCGGGCTTTCACACTGGGGAGGATTGAGAGGCAGTTTAGAGGAGCTTTATAAGCGCTATTTTTAGAGCTAAAATGCCTGAAAACTGCCACAGTGTGAAAGGGGTCTAAAGGTCTCATATGGGTCCCAGAATTTGGAGGCTTGGAAAGATTTTGGGAGGGAAAGGGCCTCCAACCCTGGCTATTCCGCTGGAACCGGCCAAATTTTGATCTGTTTATGACCGGCTTAAGTGTCCTGAGAAAACATAAGACATTGCTATTTACAATATCATTATCCCGAATAAAGCTGAACAGTTGTGTAGCACCACAAAACAGGAAGCAGAGCATTATTATGTAATTGAACAAATATGCCAACAAGCACATATACAAATAATCCACAGAAAAGCATTCATAAAACATTAATATATATCGGGTCAACTGTGCCTTTATTATGTTCAACATATACATTCACAGATTATACAACATGTTGACATAGTTAGGGAAAAACAGAGGGGATAAGTATAAGGGAAGCATAGCAATGAGCAATCATTTATGGTTACAACATATTCTGATGTATACAAGAGTTAAGAAAAAGCAGTATACCAATATCCATTTCAAAATATAATGCCTTAAATCTTGGATTAGTAAAAAAATAAATAAATAAAATTAGCAATAGCAGTCAGATTTTTAAAGGCTAAACATTGTAATACAGTAAAAAATAGTACAGTAATGTCTGCAAATAACTATCAATAGAAGGTTTAGGTAATAAAAACCCTGATGTGGAACAGGCCATGTTAGTAAGGAAGAATCTTTTGTTGCTTTTAAAACCATACTAAGGCTTGGTTCACATATGTGTGTGTGCACATCATGGGTAGGGAAGCCTATTCATCACAATGAGCTGCCCTTCTCATTGGGAAAGAAGTCCCTGACCCTTTTTTAAAAATGTACCACACCAAACCGCATAGTGATCTGGCACTATGCAGTTTAGTGTGGGCAAAAATGTATTTATTTTTATTTCAAGTATTGATACAGCGCAGTCAATTTACACAGCACTTTTACATATACATTGTACATTCACATCTGTCCCTACCCACAAGGAGCTTACAATCTAAGGTCCCTAACTCACATTCAGACATACACATACTAGGGCCAATTTAGACAGGATCTAATTTACCTACAACATGTCTTTGGAGTGTGAGAGGGAACCGGAGTACCCAGAGGAAACCCACACAGGGACAGGGAGAACATGCAAATTCCAGGCAGGTAGTTTTGTGGTTAGGATTCGAACCAGCTACCCTTTTGCTGCTAGACGAAAGTGCTAACCACTACACCACTGTGCCACCCCAAAAATGTGCCACGGATGCTGATGCATGAATTAATGGAACCCCGCCATAAAAATTAATGGTACCACCACACATCTGCTAGGGTGCAGTGTGTTTCTCTGTAGGTTGGGACTGCCCATAATTGTGAACCTAGGCTTAAGGATCATTCAAGTCCAGGATGAAAGACCTAACCCTAAACATAATTGTTAGGAACAACAGTCCGGGTGTTTCTGGCGCCCTGCCCCCGTTTCCGCGGTGGTGCGCGTGCCTGTGGCGTTCACGCGCGTCCGCACACGCTGGAAATGGCGTCAAATGGCTCCATTTAAGATCTGTGGAGCCCAGCAGCAAGTGCTGTCCATTCTACAGCGTCCTGTGACCCGTGAGCCCCAGCTCTACCTCTGTTTCCTGTATCTGCCTGTTTCCTGGTGCCCCGGCTAGTCCTGATCTGCTGATTGCTATCTGCACCGACCCCGGCTTCCTACGACCATCCGATTTTCTGATCCTCCTGTACTTCTGCTGCCCGCCTGATAACGACCCTGCTAGGACTTGACGACCCTCCTACTTAACCCTTTTGTACCGCATAACCAGCCCATTGCCGACCCAGCCTACAGACCATCCCTCTGATCTGCACAACCCTCTGGATCTTTACATCGCCATCAGTGACCTTTCAGCCCTCATGCCATCCCGCACTCTCGGACTTCCTGTCTGCTCTATCAGGGGTCCCAGAATCGGGTGCGCAAGAGCGGTTGCTCCCTGCACAAGACAGACTCCACCACCAGGACCGTGACAATAATATTGGTTAATATGTGTGCCCATTCATCTAAAGTGGGTGGAGCAGTTTCTTTTCAGTGGCCTAAAATAACCATACACTCCCCTCCTCCTTAACATGAGGGGAGATTTTTTAGTGCAGAACAATAGCTTATAAATAGCTGATAATATTGCTTGAGATTTCAGTTCAGTACATAGCAAATTAAAGGAGCTAAAATGATTTAAAGAAGGTGCCCTCACAATTCATTGAGAACTATTAGTCATCGACCACAGTGTAAGACGGTACTTGTGGTTCATTTTTTTACAGATCTCTGTGCGCTGGTGGAGCCCCTTACAGCCATGCTGTTTTAAAATTGTGACAGTGGATGCAGGGAGAGGATCCTCCACCCGCTGTCACAAAGAGGGGGGAAGCGGGGAGGGGAGAGGATGCAGGAGTTGAAACATGTTACATGTTCCACCCTGAATATGGGTGGGACATGTAACATGTTCCAAAGATGAACTTAGCTTTTAAAAAGATTGCTATTAGGATCAACAGGCATTTTTCTGTACATATGCACTTCTGATTAAAATATATATTGATAAGATATTTTTCATGTTATAACATGTATCGGACAAATTTTGATCTGTTTATGGGCAGGCTGGTTGTCCACAAGTCGATCTATTAATCGACTTGTGGACAACCAGCCTGCTGAAAATGTCTCTCTCGATCAGCACCGCTGGCCATAGTCAATGTTGCTGACCAGTGCATACAGGGAATTCTTCTCACTGTCAAAATATCTGATAGCTGGAGGGATTCCCCATCCACGCATTAAATGTGTTCAACCCACTAGTTGAATGAAAAAAATGGCTCCTGTAAGGACAGCTTAAGGTCACATATAGCAAAGCAGGTTCCCACTCACGATTTTAAAAGCACAATTCACACACGTGTTTCCACATGTTGCACACAGAGAAGCCCATTCATTTGATTTTGCATGCATGTTTTTCGGTTTTAAATTGCAGAAAAATCATCTTGCGTTTGGGTGAATGGCACCCAACTATGCATTGCACATTTTGCCACGATTTGGAATCTTGACGATTCTCCCTGCGATTCCTAATCACCCAAATGTGAGTGGGGCCTACAGCTTTTACATTTGCTTTTGACAACATTGAAACACTATACACTATATTTCCTTCAAAAAATGTGGTCATATATGTATAATATTCCTTAAAAATGGACACAAATTAAAGTGGTTCTACAAAATATTTAATCTTTGTGCCTGAAAATGAGTGTTTACTATATGATTGTGTTTAAATGGTGACATTATGTATAAATATATATGATATTATTATAGTTATGTACTGTATATGTAGTTATATTTCATTACTTTGTCCTATAACATACACACATTGCAGTGAAATGAGTAATTGAACTGTGAGACATTCAGCAGCTTTCATGTACATAATATACTGGTATCCTCCAAGATAATCAATGACATATGTTATGCATGTACATTGCCCCGTATAAATTAAAGAACGTCACAATACACCATGTCTTTTTCATTTGGTTCACAATCCTACAGTTGTAGGCAGCTTGTTTAAATTTAAATGCAGCTGGGGGCTTTAAGAAACTGACAAAAGTGACTTGAAATAAAGTAGAGGGGTAGGAAAATAAAGCATGCAGGACCTATATTTGTAAAGCAAAAAAGACTGTAGAAAATAATAAGCACAATAGAAATTCATCATTTTTCAGTAATTTTATTTGTAGCAGCACAACGTTATGTATATGATTTTACTTCAATATTTTCACCTTTACATTCACATTTTTACAATATTTTTACCAGGGTAAGAACAATCAGTCTGTGTGCCTTGTATAAACTTTTATACCTATTATGTTCTGGGGTGAGCTGACTGTTATGTTTAGTATTTGTTTTTCTTTTTTTTAATCAAGAATAGAGGTTTATTGAATATAAATGACAGTACAACCACATTTGCAAGATCAAAGGGACTTGGTATGATCAGTTTGTAGTCATGCATACAAAATCAGAGCATTAGCAAGTTTAATGGTTCATCATCCATATAAGTGTATCTGTATATCATAACTACCATACACCGTGGTTTTTATGCATAGCCTAATTTCAGTCTGTTTAACCTCAATAACATACACATGATGTCCTACAACAGAACACACACCGTGCGGCCCGCCATCCCGCTTGGTCTACTGACTTCATTCCCAGTGATGCTCCAAGTTTAGTTGTCCAGTCCATTCAGACCTGCAGTAATCTATCTTTGATCAGCTGTTCCAGAGCTAGTCCGGGGGTATCCAACCAAGTTTGCCAGAGTTTAGTGAATTTTTGAGAGACGTTCCTGTGTTGGTACGTATATTCTTCTCTAATTATCATGTCATTGACCATATTGAACTACTGTTGTACCCTGGGAGCCCTGAGCGAGATCCAAAACCGCGATATTAGTTTGCGTGCGATATACAACAGTCGCAGAACCGCCACATGATAATCAGGTGTGAGAGACTAACTGTAAGGCCTCATGCACACTGGGCATTATAAAAACACCAGTAGCATTAGCTGTAGAAAGCTGTAGCCGTAGAATGAGTTTTACAGCGTTTCTGCTGTAGCGTTTTTTAGCATTTGCATTTTTTTTTGTTTTTTTTTAGCAAAGCTATACTCTCAAAAAAGGCTATGGTTCAAAAACACTCAAAAACTTTGAATAGATGCATTTTTCAGCTGTAAAACTCATCTTCAAACCCACTAGGTCTGGGTTTTTTTCCAGCCAGAAAACGTCCTTGCCAAAACAAGCTGATAAAAGCCTATGTGTGCATCGACACATTCAATAACATGCTGGGGAGTTTACTGACTGCAGAAAAAAATGCCTGAAGCCATAAATAGCAGCTGTAAAAATGTCCAGTGTGCAAGAGACCTTATATGTGCATGTTTAAATTATGAATACATTGACAAAGGCAGAACAATCTGAATGAACACTATTAGAAAACTACCCTTCCACAGGGCCAAAGAGGTGGCAGCAGATGGAGCATTTGGAATCCTGCACCTTAGCCCCTTTTCACTTCTCAATTAGCATCAGCCCCAACTATCCAGAGAAGCAGAGTCTCTTAATCTCTGTAGTACATACTACATACACTACATACAATGGTGAGCTTCTGTATAAGAGTAGCAAAGTTACCATATTGAACAGAACAGTATTATGGACCGAGAATATAGCATGGTTCTTCTGGTTCTAACTGAGGATTAGAACAAGGTGGACTCCATTGTACACTTTCAAATGTATTTGTTGTTTTAACTAGGTATTAATGTAGCTATATTCCCTGTTTCATTTGTTTGCCCTACCTTGTAACGATGGGCTCACATGTTGTAACTTTAGTTTATAGAACTATGGCTGATCAATTCCCCCATGTCCATGTATTCATTCACCTAGCTTGTCCCTATTTAATAAAATGTCAGTCAACTTCAGTGAGTCACACTGCATCCAATCAATGCCTCACCTTTTCCTCTGTTGCATCACAAATGTGAGAGTGCTGTTCACTAACAACATCTCTTCCATTCATTTCTCTGCCTGCTTGTGCCTGTTTTAGAACTAATTACTATGTAGCTCTCCCACAGCACACTAGACTGAGAAACCCAGTTAGCATTGGGAGTCATTCCATTTTGGCAAGCCTTGAGGGTGTACATGGGTGGTACGTGCCATGGGGATTCTCAAGTTGGATAATTGCTCTTAGGGACTCACTTGTGAAACAGGATTGTCTCTCTTCACATCTATTATTGTGACTGTTTATAAAGAGAAGTTAAATTGTGAACTGACTATTTTAGATCTGAACTCCCAAGGGATTCTGTGACAGGGGCTGAGGTTGTTTTGGAAAAGGTTGAGGTAAAGAACAGAGGACCCATTCTACTCAGTAGCTCCAAGGGTAGCATTACATAAACATTTGAATGCATTTCTCCTGAAGCCTTACCTTTTGTCTTGCACAGTTGTATAAGCCCCTCTCCTTTCCTCGGATTGCTTACTCTGATTTCACTGCAGAAGCTGCAATTCTAACACAGTCCATATTATTTGCTGGATGGAGGATATCCACCATTATCTAGCCCTTCCCTCTAACCTTACATTCCCTGGCCCGGCCTCTTTCATTCATAGTGTTGGATCAGTTCCCTTACTCATGGAGGCTCAGTATTACATGTGGATGTTATCACGGCTTCCCGTTTTAGCAAGCTACGAACAGTACCCTGCTGACCCTCCCACCAGCTGTGATCTGCCTGCATTGCAAAGAGTAGACATGTGAGATTAGTTTCGTTCCGAATATATATTCCGATTAATTTTCGCTATCTGTGAATAGAGATATAACTGAATACCCGAGTTAAAACAGACACTTCTACTGTGTATAGGAGAGGATATCATGTCATCCGTGCCCAGTCTTGCCACGAAGAGTTAATCCAGCTCTGAGTAAGCCCTTTATCTTTTTTCAGTAAGACCCCTTTCACACTGAGGCACTTTACAGGCGCTATTTAGCTAAAAATAGCGCCTGTAACGCGCCTCAAAAATCCCTTCCCCCCCACCCTTTCACACTGGGGCGGGGTGCTTGCAGGACGTTACAAAAAGTCCTGCAAGCAGCACCTTTGGGACGGTGCGGTGAGCGGTAGTACACCGCTCCTCCACCGCCCCTGCCCATTGAAAACAATGGGCAGCGCTTCCAAAGCGACTGCACACCACCTCGGTAGCGTGGTGCTCCGGCACTTTTAACCCCGTTTTAACCCCTTGTGGTGGGTTAAAAGCGGCGTGCACCCGCCTGCATAGCGGCGCCGTAGCGGTAAATCCCCGCTGAAACTAGCGGGGATTTACCGCTACCACCTGCCCGCCCCAGTGTGAAAGGAGCCTAAGAGAAAGACTGACTAAGGAAGAAAAAGGAGTTGTTTCATCCTGTGCTGTGTGAGTGACAAGTCATTTCCTTATCACTGCATAGAGCATACAGAGCTTCACACTTCCCCCTTCCATCTCCTCCAGCTCTCAGTATAGAGGTGGGTGGGAAGTCTTGTGACATCACAACTCCACCCACCGAGCTTCAGCAAAGAGAGACACCCACTGATTCCAGTGTTTTGCAAGGCTGCTACTGCTGAAAGGGGTGACATTTGCAAGGTAGGGATACATGCAGGAGGCTTGCATGTACATGTACATTAATACTGTGTCAGTAGTTTATGTTGGGTGATTGGTGGGTTTACATCCACTTTAATGGTCTTGGGGACCACACACATTTGCCACACTGCATATCTCAGAGGGTGATTCTGCATTTCATGGTTCAGCTTTACGGATTCCTGGATCACTTTCCCAGTTATTGAACACAATTAAAAATACTAATACAATGTTCAATGAGCATGTTGAAGGCAGAGAGATAATTCAGCAAACTGAGAACAGCTGAGCAGACAGTTCACATGGATTCTTCAGCGGTATATTTAACTGTTAGCCTGGAGCCCTACTTTAATAATGTGTAAGTTTGAAGTCCTTACTGATCTTTACAGTTTAAAGTAATCGCTGATTTTTTCCATATGTTTATAAAAACAAACTACTGGTATTCAATTCTTCCACTAACTTTATACCCTTTAATTTTAAAGGTTAATTTTACCAATTCTAACTTGACCTGAAAAATTAGAGAGAGAATTTGTGTATTTCCAGGGCTTCAGGGAGGCAAGCTGACCGTGACTGACAAGAGTATACTTGTAATGATTACAATGTATCAATGGTTATCTGGATGCAGAAAGGGTTTGGTTGATTGACAATCCGGGTGTTTCAGTGCCTGTCACTGTGAGTTCTTATCCCACCTTCCTTCTAATAACATCTGGGAATGATATTTGCATTGCAGTGCAATTAAACCCGTAGTTTGTAGTTCAGATGGAGTTTCTTCATGTCAAATAAATCTGCACTTTTTATGTTACTGAAATTTTTTATGTGCAAATAAGATAAAGCTTTCTGTGTGCTTTTAAAGTGGTATTAAACCCAAAAGCAAATATTTATTATATTGTAGCTTACCAATTCTTAGATGTACTGGCTGTATTAGTATTCTTTTTTAGATGTTCTTTCTTCTCTTTACACCTCGTGGTCCAGCCAGTAAGTCTGTTGTTTTTCAATAGAAAAAGTTATTCAGCAGAATATATTAGTTACAGAGATGATATAAACCATTTAGCACTAGGTTACAATGATCAGATTTTAATTTATATAAAACCTTTATCCCAAAAGGTAAAAATGTTTGCTGTAACTGCTTATAAAGTATTAGCTGGGGTTCAGCTGCAGTATTTTAGTGTATTTAAATCGTTCAGTACATCTAACACTCCCCTCCCCCCAAACTGACAATGCTACTGTCCAAAGGTGTCCCTGTGCTCTTTCATCCAAAGTGGGGGGCACTGTCATATAGAAGGTGTGTTACTGACTAGATCACCAAGTGAAAACAGAGGGAAAAAAGCCTAAGAAAATAAACTGATGAAGCCTCTACATCTACTTATTAGTAGTAAGCTGCAATTTATTACATGTTTGGCTCTAGGTTTAAAACCGCTTTAAAGCCCACTTGAACATTTATTTGAAAATTACTTATAGTGAAACTGTACAGAAATGTCCTTCTGTTTCATTTGTTTTTATTGGAAAAAGATATCTTATTGACGTGTATGATGACTATGCAATGGAATATTGTTTTCGTAAATAATTGAAATTTAAACAATGGTAAATACTTCTTCATTCTAAATTAACCATCTCTAGTCCCTCTTGTGCTTCAGAGATCAACACTGACCATCACCATGTAATGGTATAAAAGAAAAGAATAAACATAATCAAACATCATCTTTGTCCTCTAATGATAAATGCCCCCCCCACCCCAGGAAGGAAGGGGGGGAGCCCAGGCCACACAACCGACACGTGGGCCATCCGGTCCCCTACATTGTGCCGGTGCCGTGGTCCCAGGCCCAGTCCCCCACCCCCGGGGGAAAGGTCTGAAGAGAAGAGCCTCCCTGCCATGGAGAGGAAGAGGCAGCAGATTGAGGAGAAGAAAAAAATGGAGAGGAAGAGAGCAGAGCCAAGAAAGTGTGGATAAAAGAATACTAACAGGAAAGGAATTAATAAGATAGTGCACTCCTTGAAGTGTATACATTCACCCTCTACATTCTCACAGGGGGTCTGACATATTCAATCCAGGGTTCCTAAGTCTTATCAAACAGGTCCCATTTGTCCAAGAGAATCGCAGAGAGTGGCTCATTGACCATGATCCATGATAACTTGTTTTTCACCAGATAGAAAGGGATCATAGCAGTTCTCCAGGATCTGACTATTGCTATTCTGGCTCCTGTGAATATGAACGCTATGAGTTTCCTTGCTGATTTTGGGATGTCTCCTACCGGGCAGCCTAAAAGCGCCTGTTTCAGGGATTTAACCACATTGACCTGAGTTAGGGAGTAGATGAAATTATAAAGACAAATCCAAAAGCATTTCACCTTCGGGCAAATGTTGTCCTTCTTATAATGTTTGCACAGCATACTTGCACAATATGACAGTGACAATAAACATTCTTATTCTCCAAAAAGAATCCATACACCTCCCATACTTAATGGCCCTGAAATCTATTTATTATGAAATTATTTACTCCTACTTACTAGTCTGGCACTAGTTCCCGGCCTCTCCCTTTCCCCCTCACTTCTGTTTGTTTGGAATGAGCAGTACACTTTAGTTGCGGTCATATGCACTGCTCCATTTAAGCTTCAATAGTCCATAGTCCCAAGTCCAACTCGGGAGCAAGCAAGAGAGGGTGGTGTTATTTCTACATACAGCAGGATCATGAAGAATGAATGTGGACACCCTCCAATAGGAAGTTGGATCACAGCGCAAAAAAAATTGCAGTCAAAGAGGAGTTCCAGCTTGTTTCTTGTTTTTGTTTTTTAAAAACACCCCAGCAACAAATCCACTGCATTATGGAATTAATATTAATAGCAGGTTTTCTGAATCATTTTATATTTAAAAAACTCACTCTGCTCTCCTCATTGCACAAGCTCCTATCTTCAGTGTGGGCATCTGAAGCCCACTCATTGCTCCTTCTGAGATATGGTGCTGTTGGCTGCCGATCTCGCACATGCGCAGTGCGTACAATGCGCGGCACACTCATTGAAGTGGATGATGCCCATTGACTCCTGGAACTGCTGACACTTATATCCCAGGAGCCCATGGGTGTACAGAAATGACATACCTCGCCGTGGCTAGGTACAGTGGAAGCAGAACCTTCAGCTTCTAAATAAGGTTAAAAAGCTTAAAGAAAAAAAAAAATGGGTCGGATGAGTAATTTATTATTATATGAGACCATGAATGCAAGGGTGCAAACTTTAAAAAGTGGGTGGAACTCTGCTTTAAGAGTACATATAATCTAAATAGATTTTTTTTTAAACCAGAGTTTTGTGGTTTTGTATGCCCTTCTCCAGTGTTGGATCCCCATTTCTGGGTTTCTGGGTGCCTCTGTGCCTTTTATGGTACCATGTCAGTGTTGGTAGATTTTCCTGCAGGAGGCAGGACCCATTTCATTATTACAAAACAGCAGAGGTAAATGACATCAGACCTTTCCACTACCAAACCTCCTTACAGGCAGTATCTAAAGGGGCAGAGCTTGGGTTCATCATCAGACTGTAAATATTTGCCACCTTAGCACATTGAATCATGTGCAGAGCTATCAAAAGTGGGTCACAGACAGTACTATCATAGCAGGCCCCATTGATTAAGAGGAAAGGCAGGGTCTATCTGTGGGCAACCAGGGTGCCGAGTACTCCCCACCTACCCTAGCAACCACCAGACTGACAACTTTAAGAGCCAATAAAATGCAGAGCACTCGCAAGTGTGCTACCTACTGACCAATCGGAGTTAGTTCACTGTAAAAATATTGTGCTGGGTTCACTCAAAATAATTGAGGCAACTATTTGCATCAGCTTCATCAGCATGAGCAGAAAAGGTATTTAGCAGCTTATATTTACTAAAATAATTGCATTTCCATGTTCTGTGTACTGTGGGAAACCATATATAGTGAATGCAGGGTCCTGGGTTTAGTCACACTTTAACGTCAATAATTGTTGGCTTTTAGATGACCAACAGCTACATTATAAATATACTATGCACTCAAAACAAGAGTCAGTTTACTGCAGATTGCAATATGGGAAGAAAGGTGAGACGTGAACCAGGAAATCTTCAAAACCTAGATGGTCCCCACACCAGACCAGGCTCTAATCCCTTCCCCATTTCTCATCTGTCTCATCACTATGCCTTCTGAACATAGACTATGCCAGCTGCATCCCCAAAAGGTTTTGGCTCTTTGAAGATTTTAGTGGTTTCTTATGCCTAATATTTCAGGTCGGAAAAGCTCTCTGTATACTTCTCATTCAACCAGACACTCACCACATCTCATGTTGAAATTGTTTCCCCTAGGCCAGCATTCATTATCCTCCAGCAGCCAGCAGATGCAGGATCCCTGTTTCCTTTCAATCCCTAGGCCCAAGGGCCTGGAGAGAGACACAGATCTTTCACAGTGACTTCCTTGCAGGGCAGAAGCCTATGACTTATGACTAAAGATGAAGAATTGCAAGTGTCTCAAATATTTAACAATTCTGCTGGCATGCATCATCGGGTTTGCCAAGCCTGCAGATTGGCTGGGTAATTACACTTTCGTTACACAAGGTACCACCTTTCTAGCACACCTTGCTAGAGCAAGCTCAGACAGAAAGTGGCAGAGACACTCTGTGTTTAAATATTACTCCAACTGAGGTACAGATAGAATGACCGCAGCCCACTACTAAGTCCAAGAGAAATTTAGCAAAAATACTACATTCCCTTCATACTCCAATCTAGCTCAGGGATCATGGTGCCATCAGCAGGTGTTCTAGGCATTCTGCATTCTCATGACACCTGCCAAAAAAAGATAAACTTTTTAAAATAATATTGTTTAGTTATGACCGTTCAGTTTTTTGCCAAAATTAACAACATCAAAATTCTGGAAGATTGTACCACAGTGTTGTAAGGGAATATGGATGCCTTCAGACACAGATGGTTATACTAGCTGGAAGTTATGTCCTCTCCAGAACACACATTACACTTCTCTCCACGTAAATAGAATAAGACCAGTACACCCTCGCACGCATCAGCATCTTGGTCCTCGAAGTGTCAATATCTCCCTCCTTTGCCCCCCTTCCAAATGTCATCCCTCTCCACCTCTCTTTAACCCTCTCCTATCAGCCCAGGCCAGCCCAGGCCCCCACTCCAATCTTTATACTTTTACCTCCCCTGTGGAGACAGAGGGGGCATTTGACCATAACTCCCTGTTCATAGCGCTGAGTTTAGGGCCATTTTAGTGCTTGACTATAAGGCTTAAATATGAAATATGGACACTTGCTTTTCCATAGACTCTGTATTTGGTTGATTATATGATATTATACAGTATGTACTATTTACCTGTATGTTATTTTGTATACCTTTCTTTCTGACTGTTAGTGTGCCAGCCTTGTGCACCTTTTGGAAATCTTTCATAAATAAAAAAAGAGGGCTATCTAGTTGTATAATGTGACCAGTGTTTTTCTTGGTGTGTATTAAGAGTCCTTTAGGTAAAAGCCAAGGAAGCTTAGACCTCTGTAGTATATTAATGTGCTTTTTGGAACAAAAAACTGCACATACAATTGTAGGATACACAATTCATAGCATGCAAAGTATTAAAAAATATGCCTACAACATACACAAGCCAATAATTTCTAGAAAATAAGCATGTACAATATGTATGCAATGCGTATACTAAACAACTACTTAAAGTGGTTGTAAACCCCTTAGCTTCAGGTGAAACACAGAGATGAAACCAGGACTTTTCTTCAGTGGAAATGCACAGGAATGCAGTTCCGGTACCTCCAAGGCTCAATGTATGTAATGTCAAGGGGTGCTGGGGTGTGCTGCAGGGTCTGATATTTTCTTGTAGGTGGACCATTGTTGCTGGGGATCTATTGTTGCTGGGGTTCTATCAATTCTGGCTGTGAGGAGATCTGTTGTTGCAGCAGGAGGTCTACTGTTGCTGGGGAGGAGGGTATTTTGTTCTATACAAATGAGTTAGTACAAAAAATGTTAATGTATTTTCTAAAAGGGTGGTCTTGGGAGGTGGGTAGGGGGTTGAACCAAAGAACAGTGTGCAGAGGTGGGTAGGGGCAGAGATAAGCGGGAGTTCCTGCACCTATTTTCTGAGATAAAATCCCTGAATGAAACAAATCCTCCTACATAAGTTTTACTTGTTTATCTGCAGCATTTCTTCTCTACATCTGTTCAAAGGTGCAGATTTGTGATAAAATCCTTCTGCATCTGCAAGGAGCAGAGAGGAGGGGGAGAGAGCTGAGTTACAGTGTGTGAGAGCTGACTGGAGGAAAGTGGCACACGCTCCTCCACACACTGCACAGGAATGAAGGAAGGATACAGAGCTGTGTTGTGAAAACTTCTTAGAAATGACTCATGCTGATAACAGAGGAACTAAGCACCAGAGAGACAGCACTTAGAGCTTTGGAGATAGACAAGTAAACACTACAGATATACGGTATGTGCGTAGTTCAGATTTCATGACTACACAACCACTTTAACGTAAAGGCCAGCACAAAACATATGTTGCTTTTTCTTAGTCTCCAGGACAACTCTGTCTTTGTCTTCCCACATGGCTTGTTCAAAAGTCTTAATCCCCTCCCCCATTTCCTGTTACATCATATCTTGTAGCCTGATTTCACAAAAAAACTAACTGGATGAGTTCATTAGCATATCAATAGGGGAGGCTTAGCTTATAAAACAGCACATGGTCTTCAAAATCTAACTATTCACATGTAACTATGCTAAAAAATCACCTAAAAATATCCACAGCAACACACCAGTTATTACCATTCTGCGATATGATGGGGCCATATAGCCATTTGAATTCCTCTGCTGCTACTCATGTATATATTGCCTTAGCTAGCGAATCTGCCTGCCTAAAACTCCAAATGACTGTAGAAAAATGTAAAAGTAATTATTATCGCATCAATAAATTTGAAACAGAAAAAGAAAAAAGGAGAAGAAGGACTTTAAGGTGTCAAACGCAACCTCAAATAAATGAAAACACTCAACCTTAAAAATTTTGAGTTTTTATTTAACATCATTGTTAGTTAAAAAAGCTGCATAAACTCAAAATGTACAACCATTAAATTATTGTATAATTATCCTTGAGAAGGCACTATTCCTGCCTAGCCCCATTAAACATTGTTTTTTTCTGCAAAGCTATGAACAACAAGAATACAAGATAAGGAAAAATTTTTTAAAAGTGTTAAAATGTCCCAACACTTTTTGCAGATTGATTGCTTCACCAGGAGACTCTAATACCTTAGAGAGTTAATCAAAATTAGTACATTCCATATACAAATAAATGGACATTCTAAATAAGACTGTTACAGGAGAGTTGTGTATGCACAAATAGATGAATATGACACTATATATACAGTATCTCACAAAAGTGAGTACACCCCACACATTTTTGTAAATATTTTATTATATCTTTACATGTGACAACACTGAAGAACTGACACTTTGCTACAATGCAGTGAGTGTACAGCTTGCATAACAGTGTAAATTTGCTGTCCCCTCAAAATAACTCAACACACAGCCATTAATGTCTAAACCACTGGAACAAAAGTGAGTACATCCCTAAGTGAAAATGTCCAAATTAGGCCCAATTAGCCATTTTTCCTCCCCAGTGTCATGTGACTCGTTAGTGTTACAAGGTCTGAGGTATGAATGGGGAGCAGGTGTGTTACATTTTGTGTTATCGCTCTCACTCTCTCATACATGTCACTGGAAGATCAACATGGCACCTCATGACAAAGACCTCTCTGAGGATCTGAAAAAAAGAATTGTTGCTCTACATAAAGATGGCCTAGGCTATAAGAAGATTGCCAAGACCCTGAAACTTAGTTACAGCACATTGGCCAATACCATACAGCAGTTTAACAGGACAGGCTCTACTCAGAACAGGCCTCGCTGTGGTCCACCAAAGAGGTTGAGAGCACATGCTCAGCGTCATATCCAGAGGTTGTCCTTGGGAAATAGATGTATGAGTGCTGCCAGCATTGCTGCAGAGGTTGAAGGGGTGGGGGTCAGCCTGCCAGTGCTCAGACCATACTCCACACACTGCATCAAATTGGTCTGCATGGCTGTCGTCCCAGAAGGAAGCCTCTTCTAAAGATGATGCACAAAAAAGCAAACAGTTTTCTGAATACAAGCAGATTAAGGGCATGGATTACTGGAATCATGTCCTGTGGTCTGATGAGACCAAGATAAACTTATTTGGTTCAGATGGTGTCAAGCGTGTGTGGCAGCAACCAGGTCAGGAATACAAAGACAAGTGTGTCTTGCCTACAGTCAAGTATGGTAGTGGGATTGTCATGGTCTGGGGCAGCATGAGTGCTTCTGGCACTGGTGAGCTACAGTTCATTGAGGGAACCATGAATGCCAACATGTACTGTGAAATACTGAAGCAGAACATGATGCCCTCCCTTCGAAGACTGGGCCGCAGGGCAGTATTCCAACATGATAACGACCCCAAACTCACCTCCAAGACAACCACTGCCTTGCTAAAGAAGCTAAGGGTAAAGGTGATGGACTGGCCAAGCATGTCTCTGGACCTAAACCCTATTGAGCATCTGTGGGGCATCTTCAAATGGAAGGTGGATGAGCGCAAGGTCGCTAACATCCACTAGTGTTGTCACATGAAAAGATATAATAAACTATTTACAAAAATGTGAGGTACTGTATATATATAGTGCTTCATCCGATGAGGGAATCCCCAAAACCTCCCTGGAGAGGAGAAAAAAATACAGATATTTGTGCTGGCCAAAAAGAGCACCTTTGTGGGTGACCTAAAGCCTGATAAATTGCAAACAAAAATACTCATAAATTGCCCATATTTATCTATTTCTGAGTACACAACCCTCATGTAACAGATTTGATAGTGAGCAAAGCTTGAGTCATTGACACCATGGCCTGCAATTTGCAGGTTCAAAATCATAAACACTCAGATGATCACTGTAGGTACAGTATTTACCTATTATGGCACCTAGATACAGAAGACTATTATGCTGCTAACAGTTTTACACACATTCCATTTACAAAATGTTTATACTGTGATTGTAACAAATATTTTTCTTAAAGCACAATAGCAAAGGTGTACTCATTGTTAAACAATAGAAAACAAATGAGTATTGTAATGCATATATGCAAGTAATCTTACATAAAACATTATGTCTGTAAAGGATTTTATGTTGTGAAATCTTCTCTCTCTTGCCTTTCATATACACTATAGATGCAGTGAAAAATGGAACCATACCTTTGCTATAATTTGAAGTTATTACACATTTTTATAGTTTGATATTAATGGTTTGAGACATGCTGAATGAAGGACATCCATTGAGAACAAATTATGTGAAGTCATGCACGATTAGATCACAAAATATCTCAATGGTTTAATCAGTCCGGCAGCAGAGTGACAAATCTCAGCACAAGCTCTATTAGTTCTTACTGTAAACCTTTATCATTAAAGCATAAAACATTGGGTGGTATTTGTAAAATCCAAACAGATG
The DNA here is from genome assembly GCA_018402905.1 of Glandirana rugosa. Lineage (NCBI taxonomy): Eukaryota > Metazoa > Chordata > Amphibia > Anura > Ranidae > Glandirana > Glandirana rugosa. The sequence goes on along the minus strand of BLSH010424453.1, from coordinate 477,991 downwards.
ACTGAGCACTAAAGAAATTATAAGTAAATATGAGTCAAATATAAGAAGCAAAAAAATATGGCTAAACGCTAGTTAGTTCCCATATTCTATTCATGAAAATACATTTAAAGCACCAAAATAAATAATATTATAAAACATACTTATTGCATATAGCCCCCTCTAGCTAGTGTGCTAGATGTAAAGAGGTTTAGTTGTTATTGTAGGGAAATATATGTTTGGCTCAGGGCCAAGCCTGAGCTGTGAATCTGGGTCAGGGTTTAGTGACTCAGGACTGGATGACTCATACTGGCAGCTCTTCTGGTGTTCTCTGGAACATTGGAGAATGTTCTAGACATAGTGGATGGAAGCTAGGAGGGCTGTTAGGAATATTTATGAGGACCTCAGCCAATCCCCAGTAAAGGGTTGGCAGGGGCAGTCAGGTGGAAGATGGAGATGGAGTGCTGAGGAGGCTGTCGATGGCCCTTGAGGGTGCCCCCTAGTCTGGGGGGGTGACCTTTGGCCTGCGGCTTGGGTGCTGAAAGATTCCTTCTAAAACACATGGAGAGGGCCCTTCCTGGAAGCACGGGAGCAAGTGAGAGGACTGTTGGATCAGGTCAGCACATCTGGGAGGACTCCTGAAGAAGAGTCAGCTAGGCAGGCTGGTGAGTGTCAGTCTGGAGGACTGTGGAGAATTAGCCTGGAGGGCTAGTGAGAGGGGCAGCTGCAGCCAGGAGGGCTGGCAGGGCCTGAAGAGGTGGTGCTAGGACCACAGAGAGGAAGTTCTGGGAAAGTGTCAGCTGTGTCACCCAATCTGTTCTTTAAGTATAGGAGCTGTGAGTTCCTGTCTATAATGGGCCTTTGCTACAAATTTACTACAGGGTGACATAGCTGGGTTCTGCAAGCAAGTGTCTGCTGGAGGAAGAAGTGGAGTTGTATATAGACTGTATATAGGAAGAATGTCCTTGAAGTTTTGTTGATGTCAAATGGGCATCCCATAACCTCCCATCCCTGTCCAAGTAATTGCCCTCAATAAATGAAAAACAAACAAAGTCACAGACTGTGACTCAAGAATGCCTGTGAAAATTTGGTGTGCCTGGCGGTGCAGGGTGAGGGATCCCAGTTCATCTGCGGCCCCTAAGGGGGTGCGCTACATGCATTTGGTTAAATCATGTAATGATATAACTGAGTATGTGAATTTGTTAGTTCACATGCTTTTTTGATATCTTTTGCCACGTTTGCACGGAGACCAAGCTGTACAGAAAAAGTCACAATGACAGCAGGATACACTACAGTACTTTCAAGGGTGCATGCAAGTGTGATCATTTATTTGTATACATGGTTTAAATATCCTTTCAAAAATAAAAATTTTGCTGTAACTGCTCAAGCACCTCTTGCGGTGTTATAGCTTGTCCCAAACCCAGTCATTATAAGGTCCCATGCACAGGATGTTTTTTTTTCCTCCCTTGGATGTTTTTACTCTAGGGTAGGGGAGGAAAACGCAGCTTAAAAAACACAACTAAAGCTGCGTTTTGCATGTGCCTTCATTTGCGTTTGCAAATGTATTATTTATTCTGGCCATTAGAATGCATTAACATGCGACTACATCTAGCGTTAGTGAGCATTTGATGTTTTTTTTCTCCCCAAATGCCCCTCTTCTGAATGCACAAGTGATGTTTTTTTGCCTCTAAACACTCCTGCCCATAAACACCTATGTGTGCATGGATGCACATGGGTTGATTTACTAAAACTGGAGAGTGCAAAATCCATTTTTTTTTTGTTAACCCTATTTGAATAAGGTAAAGTTAGAAGCTGATTGACTACCATGCACATCTGCACCAGATTGTGCACTCTCCAGTTTTACTAAATTAATCCCATAGGCTAACATAGAGGGGCATTTAGAGGCAGAAGAAAAAAATCAAACGCCTATGAAAACAGTATTTTTGACATCCTATGTGCATGAGGCCCAAGGCTGACTGGCTATAGGGAAAAAATGTGTAGATATTTACTCCCATTCCAATATGTTTATTGAAGTTTTTAGATTTTGTTTCCCTTACAATACAGTACAAGTAGGTGCTGTACTGGTAGGTACAGTAGATACTTAGTACTTCAAGAAGAACTAAAGGCATTTTTTTTTTCATATTGGACAGAGTAAGGGAGGGTTATAACCCGAGTCAGGTGTTTATTTTTGCCATCTGTGTCCCATTTGGGTGGTTTCCCTTCATTACCTGTACCATAACCAAAACAGGATGTGAGCGGAAATTCCTCACAAACTGAAGGAATCACTAGTGGTCACCAGGGTCACGAGAATTAGTGTTACTATTGGAAGAATTCCCCTCTCTAGCTTTATGTGGACAACCCAAAATGTGGAATTTTCTTTCACTTTAAAGAAGAAATAAACCTTGTTTTTCGTTCTTTTTTTAAAAATATTATCATATAACAATCTATGTACATGCCTTGCACCTTTTAACGTTATTAAAATCCACTCCACAAATACCTTTCTATGCTTTTATAAAATATATCTTCTTCCGGGAACCGGCAGCTCCATCTTTACTGTTGATCTATGAATCTTCTGTGGACATCATTTCCGATGATCTCTAGCTCGATTACCATTACTACGGCAACCAAGATATGCTGTTAATTGCCGGAAATGACTTCCATAGAGGTATTATATATAGTGAGCAGCATTGCTGATATACCTTTTGATGAAGTATGAATGTATGCCTCTCAGAATCAGAACAGCTGCAGCTGCTTGCTTATGGAGGTCTGTGTGATGCCCTGGTTCACTTCCCCTCACAAGGGGAGAACCAGGAATCTGGAGAGAAGGGCACACTATCGTGATTGCATGCTGACAATACAGAAACGGCACACACAGAGTGCCGTGAAAGAACAGACGGACTGCGATTGCGCCGATGACATCATCAAAGATAGCAGAATGGATTGTGAGGAGACTGTAAATATAAGTGCAGTTTCACAAGCACCAATCAGTAGCCTTATCTGTGCAGTGAATTTTCCTAACAAGGGCACATACAGAAATAAAAACCTCTCCACACAAAATGGAAAAAAGGTTTGCCTTGTATTAGTTATACCTTCAGTTTACAATCATGTGAAAATTCCTGTTCACTTTGAATACCCAGTCATGTGCAGATGAAATAAGTAAACAGGAATTTGTTTTTCACATGTTTGGATAATTGTAAAGTAGAAAATATTCACACAATGTATTGGGTGAACGTATATGAAAGTACAATTAATAGTGATCCTTAAAATACAATGAAATAGATTTTTATGCAATTCGCAATGGTGTGAACCCAGCCTCAAAGTAGGATAATAGAGCCATTCAAATCATTCCTACATGCTTTTTTTGCCAACTGTACTTCCAAAAGGACTACTTACTTTATACAGTGTAATGTTATAGAGCCATTTATTCCAAATTGCATACAGCTGTTCCAGTTTTGATGGCCATCATCAGTGCAGTGCATGGAATCAATAGTTTCTATAAGAAAGTATACTCCAAAAGGTAATGGTGGGGTGGACCAAAAGGAACCCTTTTTAAATAGAAAGGCTTCTGTACAAAATGTATTTCCTGCAAAAGGTTCTTCAGTGAACAGATATTTAACAAAATGATTTGTGCAATTGCATTCAGTTAAATAGTATATATGTTGTATTATATTTCAGAGTATTATTATTATTATTATACAGTATTTATATAGCACCAACAGTTTGCACAGCGCTTTACAAAATGAAGGCAGACATTACAGTTACAATACCATTTGGTACAAGAGGAATTAGAGGGCCCTGCTTGTTAGAGCTTACAATCTAAGAGGGAGGGATACAAAAGGTAATAACTGCGGGGGAGGAGCTGATGGAGAAAGTAAAAACACAGTGTATTAGTTAGAAACAGGATAGGCTTCTTAAAAGAGAAGTTTTTTCAGGGATTGTTTAAAGATGGATAGATTTGGTCATAGTCAGACATATTTCAGAAGGGAGTTCCAAAGGATGGGAGAAGCTCGGGAAGCGAGCATGGGAGAAGGGTTACAAGGGAGATAGAGAGCAAGAGGTCTTGCAAGGACAAAAGAGAGCAGTTTGGATAATATTTTGAGACCAAGTTAGTGATGTAGCTGGGGGCAGAGCTGTGGATGGCTTTTTAAGATGTTGTTAGTACTTTGATTTTTATTTCTTGGGTGAGCGGAAGCCAATGGAGGGACTGGCAGAGAGGGGTACTAGACAACAAATGGTTGGTAAGGTGGATCAGGCTGGCAGCAGAATTCATGATGTACTGAAGGGGGGATAGCCTATGTAAAGGTAATCCAATGAGAAGGAAGTTGCAGAAGTAAAGGCGAGAGATGACCAGGGAGTGAATTAAAACCTTTGGGGTATCATTGGTTAAAAATAGGCATATTATGGAGATGTTGTGGAGGCTGAGGCGGCATTATTTGGACAGGGAATGGATGTGGGCCTGAAAGGGCAGTTCAGAGTCCAGGTTTACCCCTAGCACCCTGGCGTATGGGGACGGACTGATAGTTGTGCCATTAATCTTGACAGAGATTAATGGGGAAGGGGCACATGGGAGAGGAAATATTATGAGCTCGGTTTTGGATAGATTGAGTTTGAAAAAGTGGTGTGACATCTAATCGGATATGTCTGTTAGTAAACCAGTGATATGTAAGGTTTACATGAGGTGGGGTGAGCTGCATGGTAGAGAGGTAGATTTGTGTGCCATTAGCATAGAAATGGCATTGGAAACCATGGGAATCTATCAGCTGACCCAGGGAAGTAGTGTATATCGAGAACAGAAGAGGTCCAATAACAAAACCTTGGGGGACCCCGATGGTAAAAAAGAATAGGAGTGAAGGAGGTAGAGTTGTAAGTGACACTGAAGGTGTGGTAAGATAGGTAAGATGCAAACCAACTGAGAGTACAGTCACATAGACCAAGGAAATATAGAGTTTCTTGAGGAGGAGGGGGTGGCCAACTGTATCAAAGGTAGCAGAGAAGGTCAAGAGTAAGAGTACGACATAGTGACCGTTGGTTTTAGCTGTTAGTAACTCATTTGTGAGTTTTAGGAGAGCGGTTTCTGTGGAGTGTTGTGGGCAACATCGAGACTGAAGGGGATCAAGAAGGTTATTCTCAATGAGGTGGCAGGGGGCAGGTGGTTAGGTGGGCGTTAGAAAAAAGTTCTGTGACTTCCTCTATAGGAGGAGCTGTTCAGCTGTAAAAATGCTCTAACTCTGAAAAACTCAGCTATTCTGCGTTTATGAGCATTTTTGAGCCATAAGCTTTTGTGGGAGTATAGTTTTGCTAAAAAATGCAAACGTAATAAACACTAATGCAAATATGCTGCAAAACGTGGTAAAACTCACATTTTTAACACAGCATTCTACAGTTAAAGTTCCTAGCATTTTTATAATGTCCAATGTGCATGAGGCCTAAGAACATTGATAGTAATGAATCAGCTTCAGTTAGAGGTGGATTTTGAAAGCAGCATAGATGACCTACTGTATCTAGAACAGTGTTTCTCAACCTTTTTTCAGTCAAGGCACCCTTTAAAACAATGGACAGTCTTGAGGCACCCCATTCTAAAATGTAAAAATGACTTCCATAGGCTAACATAGAGGGGCATTTAGAGGCAGAAGAAAAAAACTTTTACAAACTGATACTGACTATTATTCCAGTGTTTCTCTTCTCTCTCAGTTTTTCTCCATCATTTCGATAAGGTGTCCTCAATGCTGATGGAGAGGAGCAAACAAGGATGCTATGCAGGTGACTGACATCCTCCTTATGAACTGGTGATGCCATTGGTCATTAGGATGCCTGCGGCTAGAATTTTGTAATGGTGTAAACTTGTGTAACTAAAAGGCAGCTTTAGCCACACGCCAGCTTGCATACAATTTTTGGGCAATTTTTTGTAATTTTGCCAAGGCACCCCTAAGGAAACCTCAAGGCTCCCTGGTTGAAATAGGCTAATCTAGAATATGCCTATCATACCCTAAAGGAGAAGTGTGGAAAAACATACATACTAATCAGTGAATATCCCCATGCTACACCTTACTCCTACACTAATCTTTCTATTTATATAATATAAAAATATAAATACCTCCCATTAAAAATGTGCAGTCACAACACATAAAGAACTATGCTTTTCAAATTTTTTGCAATTGCATGTTCTGAGAATGTTGATTATTAAAGAACTTGCTCATGTATTGAGTGGAGCAACTTACTATATTTACTTGTATATTTACTTGTATAAACATACATACTCATCTATATACAGTGCCTTGAAAAGGTATGCATACCCCTTGAAATTTTCCACATTTTGTCATGTTACAACCAAAAACGTAAATGTATTTTATTGGGATTTTATGTGATAGACCAACACAAAGTGGCATATAATTGTGAAGTGAAAGAAAAATGATGAATGTTTTTCAATTTATATATTTCAAAGATGTGAAAAGTGTGGTGTGCATTTGTATTCAGCCCCTCTGAGTCAATACTTTGTAGAACCACCTTTCGCTGTAATTACAGCTGCAAGTCTTTTTGGGATGCCTCTACCAGCTTTACACATCTAGAGAGTGACATTTTTGCCCTCTGTTCTTTTCAAAATAGTTCAAGCTCTGTCAGATTGGATGGAGAGCATCTGTGAACAGCAATTTTCAAGTCTTGCCACAAATTCTCAATTTGATTTAGGTGTGGACTTTGACTGGGCCATTCTAACACATGAATATGTTTTCATCTAAACCATTCCATTGTAGCTTTGGCTGTATGTTTTAGGTCATTGTCCTGCTGGAAGGTGAACCTCAGCCTCAGTCTGAAGTCTTTTGCTGACTCTAACAGGTTTTCTTCTAAGATTGCCCTGTATTTGGCTGCATCCATCTTCCCATCAACTCAGATTTGTGGATTGAACAGTGCTCCATGAAATGTTCAAAGCTTGGAATATTTTAATGTTTCAATAGTTTTTATTAATTTTGACATTTCAACAACAGTCTGATAGTAAAACAGAAAAACAGTATAAATCGCACATAGGAAGCACAAAGAATAAACAATCATGACGGTGCCTTGTCAATGAGCATGTTCCCTATGTAGCTAAGCCTTAGGTTAAAATCTGTGGTGTGGTTGGCTAGAGCAGAGGGGTCCTGCCCCTACTCCCCAACACCCCATGGGAACAAACTGTGTCCAAGGAAGAGTGGAAGAGAGACCTCATCCCTGGATACTTCAAAGGATTAGGGAGTAGCCACCCCTAGGTAAGATGTATTGGAACATGGGAAGGATCTATTAACTTTCTGAGAGGAGAGAAAGTAATATTCACTTTCAGTAGGACGGAGGAGATAGAATTGTAAATAGAATAGTCTATGGGATACCCTCCCTGGGGAACACGTCAACTATATGACAACTGAGAGAGGGCACCATATAAGTTATGTACTAGATGTCCTAGGAGAAGACTCCAAGTGAAAGGAGTGAAAAAGGAAAGAGAGGTGGAAGGAGGAAGGTTAGAGGAAGAGGCTTTAGAAAAGAGAGAGGAGAGGAACCTGGGGGGGCGCCTTCTGTTGCTAAATCCACCCATTGTAGCATCTGATGGAGAAAGAGGAGGCGAGGGGTTCGAGCAGGGTTTAGGTAGATACCTTCATGAAGCTGGCCTAGGGTTGCCAAATCTGCTTGTACTTCTCTACTGTGTCTCAGATAATGTTTGACACCTTTTCCTGGGCCATTATCCATAAGATTCTCTTTTTAGCCCAGGCAAAGGAGACAGTAGGACTCTTCCAGGCCTTGGCAATTGTAATTTTTACTCCCAACATAATAAAATTGATCAATGCTTGTGTGGATTTGGAGACTTTAGGTGGGCTATGATTGAGGAGAGCGATTCTGGGATCCTGAGCTATTGCCTCCCCGGTGATTTTTCTTACCAGGTAGAATATCTGGTTCCAGAAACTCCATATCCTGGGACATTTCGAGAAGACATGAAGTAAGGAACCAGATTGTCCACATTCACGAAAGCATAGAGGGAAGGCCTGAGGGTACATTTTCGCTAACCGGGTAGGTACCAGATACCACCGAGTCATAACTTTTAGGATGGCTTCAACCAGAGAGACATTGAGTAGACCTCTGAAAGCGCGTTCAAAGCATAGATGCCATTTATCTAGATACCATTCGAAATTAAGGTCTCTTTCCATCCCGTCATATAGGTGGTTTTCCCAGCAGGCTCTGCAAGGACACCATTGTTTGTACGGGGTGACCGGCATTGGGGCCGGCTTTGTGTCCCATAAAGAGTGTTGAAAGTGCGAGATTTGCGAAAACCAAGGGTGGCATCTCAAACTTACTGATACAATGCCTCAGGGAAATAGGGCTTGATGCACTGAAAAAGTGGCCTATTCTATAGATGCTTTTGTCTGTCCACCATTTGAAGGCACGTATATTATTCCCAGGGGTGAAACTAGGGTTGTTAAACATGTGGTCTAGAGGGTGCCAGTTGGAAGTGATTTTATGGGATTTATGTAATGATTCACAAATGGCCAGAGAGTGAGATAATATAGGGGCTAAAATAGGTGGGCAAGATTTGGGGGTTCTCCATATTAAATAGTCTAATGTGTGGTGTGGTGTGGTACCGATTGTCTCTCCATCCGTACCCAGTCGGGCTTAATACTATTGGAATAGACTACAGAGATCTGGGCTAGTTGAGCTGCCTTATAGTACCACCAAAAGTTTGGGAGGCCCAATCCCCCCTGGATCTTTGGTCTGTATAATATCTGTTTGGAGAGATGGTGTCCCTTGTCACTCCATACAAATCTTATGATGGAGCATTGAAATTTTGAAATGTGTACATTTTGGACTGGAGAAGGAGAGATCTGAATGGATACAAAATGTGATGTAGCAGGGTCATCTTAACCGCATTAATTCTGCCGATCCATGAGAGCCCATGGGCCAACCAATTAGTCAGGTCCGCTGATAGCTTCTAGATGAGGGGGGGGGTAATTGCCCCTGTATAGATGATCAATAGAGGAGGTTAGGTTGATGCCTAAGTATGGGATTGAATGGTTATTCCAGGAGAAAGGGAAGTGGTCTCGCAATCTTTCAACCAGGGCCGGGGGGGTCCAGGTATTGAGAGCTTGAGATTTATTCATATTGACTCTAAGGCCTGAGATGAGGGCGAAATCATGAAGTAATTTAACTATGTTGGGTGTAGAAATAAGGGGAGAGGTAACAAATAATAAGATATCGTCCACAAAGAGGGCAAATTTATGGGTATATGGGCCGCATCTAAATCCATGGATGTCTGGGTGGTTTCTAATAGAGATAGCCAAGCTCTCTATTATTATGGTGAGTAAAAGGGGAGACAAAGGGCACCCCTGCCTGGTCCCTCTTTTGATTGAGAACTGGTCTTAATACACCCCTTGCAGTTTGATTCGTGCAGTAGGTCGGGAATAAAGGGTTTTCAAAATTGTGGTAAAACGTGGGCCGAAACCCCATTTTTCGAGGATGGAAAAAAGGAAGGGCCATGACACTGTGTCAAAGGCCTTCTGAAGGTCCAATGAGAGTAAATACCCCTCCTGTGGGGGGCCACCATCCCAGCCTGAGTTCATCAGGGATACAACGTCAATCGCTCTCCTTATCTGGTCCGGCCCCTGTCTGCCTGTTATGAACCCCACCTGGTCCTTATGGACATAGGAGCCTATGAACCTAGGCGATTAGCCAAGACCTTAGTAAGTATCTTTAAATCATTATTAATTAAGGAGATGGGTCTATAATTGCCCACATCAGTATGGTCCTTCCCCGGTTTTGGGATAGCTGATACTGTGTTCAAGGTGTGTCAAGGGGGTTACCTTTTCTCAGAAAATTAAAGTACCGGGCCAGATAAGGAGTGAGCACTCCAGCGAAAGTTTTATAATAATGGGTGGAAAACCAGTAGGGTCCAGGGGCCGAGCCCTTGCGAAGACCCTTTATGACCGTTAAGATTTAGGATTCCTGAATGGGGGTATCTAGGTGGGATTGGTCATCAGCAGTGAGATGAGGGAGGGAAATCTCCCCTAAGCAGGCTTCAAGCCCTTTAGCGTCCACCACTCTATCCTTGCTGTACAACTTGGAGTAAAAAGAGTGGAAAGTTTCCATGATACTTTGTGGGTTTTGGGTAATGTCTCCCTTCAATGATCTAATTTTGGGGAAAGAAAGAGTTCTAAATTTAGGGGACAGTCGCTTTTCTTATTGCCGCTAATGCTTGCACATCTGCTATTCACACACATGTGTTGTGCACCAGAACAGATCTTCTTCACACATTACATCTTTTCTTCATACATCTGGAAATAGAATAGAACACTTTACCTAAAACCGGGGAGAAACCATACACATGCACTTCAAACATCTGGATAGTAAAATGAGGTTCAACATGTCGTTCCTATCTCACCACCTGCGATTTCCCGAACTTCGGACGAATCCCCTCTAAAGGGAGGGAGTAGAGTGACGACTACTGGTTAGGGTGGATCTATGGGGGTAAGTCCTTAGGATTTAGAATTGCCAGTATTTCCCAGAAGCG
>BLSH010424453.1:416342-435614 GCA_018402905.1 Glandirana rugosa | reverse complement strand
AGGGCTGCGTGCTCGGATAAGGGTCTGGTTTGGATTTTGGGGGACCCCAACACCATTTTTTATAAATTTGGTGTGGGGGTCCCCTTAAAATCCATACCAGACCCGAAGGGCCGACTGGGCGTGACATCGGCAAAGTGCTTCATTATTGCAAACCCCTGTCACCTGACAGCGTCTGCGATAACTAGCAATGTGAGAGTGCGCTCGCATGCTCACTGTGTTTGGGGGGCCATGGAGCGGGTAGGGCAGACTCGATCGCCGCTGGCTACCCGCGACACCCCCCAGCAGTGAAAGAACGGAGGTCTGTGTATGTAAAAATGTATCTCCGTTCTGACAGAGGGGGAAGGGCGGTGATCACAGGCTTCCTGTATATGGAAGCCATGATCACTCCCCTACCCCTGCCAGCCCAGCCTCCATACAGTTAGAACACGCATAGGGAACACAGTTAACCCTTAGAGCGCCCACTCCACTGATCACTGTATAAATGCCAATGGTCCCAAAAAAGTGTCTAAATGGTCCGACATGTCCGCTGCTAATCGCAGTACCACTAAAAATCGCATATCGCCACCATTACTAGTAAAAAATAAAATAAACCCACAAATGAATTTTCATCATCCGTAAATGCGGCAACTTTTTTGCAAACCAATCAATAAACGCTGATTGCGATTTTTTAAATCAACAATATGAGGAAGAATATAAATTGGCCAAAACCGATGAAATAAATAGTTTTTTCTATTTTTTTATTGGATTTGTATTTTAGCAAAAAGGAAGAAAAACTGTTTGCAAAATTGTTACTATTTTTTATTTATAGCGGTGATCAGAAATGATGCAGAGGAGATCAAATACCACCAAAAGAAAGCTCTGTTTGTGGGTAAAAAAGGACGCAAATTTTGTTTGGGTACAACGTTGCACGACCGTGCAATTGTCAGTTAAAGCAATGCAGTGCCGAATCGCAAAAAGTGCTCTGGCCTTAAACCGTGAAATCCTTCCGTGGCTGAAGTGGTTAAAGGAACATTTCATTTTTTTTGTTTTCACTTTAACCATTATTAAAACCACTGCTCCTGAAAAAAACAATTGATTTATAAACTTTTTTTTTCTATTCATACATGTCCCCTAGTGCTAAGGCTGTTAAAATTATAGAGATGGGGTGGTAATGTTTTTTTTTATGGCAATGAACTTGCATACAAGCATTAAATGGAGGAATTCTGAAACCACAAGTTCCATCCCAGCTGACATCCAGCGCTTAGAACATGTGATCTGAGAGGCATCTTCCCAGGCAAATAGAGTTCTCATGTGAGTAGATTTACTCCAGGTTTGTGAGAGTTGAAGTCGTAATTGCCTTTAATTGGGAGTTATTTTAAGGCACTGCTGGAGTACATTTGGGAGGTATAGTAAATCAGGGCCAGTATGTCTCTTCTGCATTACAAATCCTGCCTGTTCACCAACTTTTGTTTTACTTAAGCCCTCCAGATCCGCGCTATTGCCAAAGTACGGCTCCAGCGCGGATCTGAATTTCCGGGACGGCGTCCATGGACGTCGTCCCCTGTGCACGCTCCCGCGCGCCCCTGGTGGTGGCAGCGGCCGCCGTTTGCTGTGCGGGATTGCCCGTGGGTCGGGCGGACTCGATGTCTGCTCGAGACCCGCGATCGCCTGACAGAGCTGCAGAACGGGTAACCACCAATGTAAACATGGCGGTTCTCCATTCTGTTACAGGGGACATGACAGATCTACTGATCCCTGTCACTGGGATCAGTTAGATCTGTTATGTCCCTGCCAGCCCCGCCCCCCACAGTTAGAACACACCCAGGGAACACAGTTAACCCCTTCACTGCCCCCTTAGTGTTAACCCCTTCACTGCCAATGACATTTATACAGTAATCAGTGGATATTTAAATTACTGATCGCTATATAAATGTCATTGGTCCCAAAAAAGTGTAAAAAATGTCCAACATGACCACTGCAATATTGCAGTCCCGATAAAAATCGCAGATCGCCGCCATTACTAGTAAAAATAACAAAAATAATAAAAACGGCATAAATCAATTCCCAAAGTTTGTAGACGCGATAACTTTTGCACAAACCAATCAATATAGGCCGATTGCAAAAAATATGTAGAAGAATATATCTCGGCCAAAACCCGATGAATAATTTTTTTATTTTTTTTGGATTTGTATTATAGCAAAAAGTAAGAAATATTGTTCTTTTTTGCAAAATTGTCGCTCTTTTTTTGTTTGTAGCGGCGATCAGAAATGTCACAGAAGTGATCAAATACCACAAAAAGAAAGCCCTATTTGTGGGCAAAAAAGGACGCAAATTTTGTTTGGGTACAACGTTGCATGACTGCGCAATTGTCATTCAAAATGCGACAGCGCTGCAAGCCGAAAATTGGTCTGGGCAGGAGGGGTGTTTAAGTGCCCAGTAAGCAAGTGGTTAAAATTATATTTTAATGTATTGTATGCAAGCTGTTTATGAAGACATTTAGTAACGTATACAACATTGAACTGAGGAATGTTGAGCAAAGGGGGTGAAACAACTTTTACAGTGAACCAGTAAAGGTACCTTTTACTGTCTTGATATTAGCTTCTTGTTGTCTTTTTGTAGCCCTGAGAGAGGGAGGGGTAGCACTCTAAACCATTCAGTATGGGAGAGGCAAGGGATGGTCTCATCAATATATTGCTGCTACCCTGCTGTCCATTCACAGGCCTAAGTGAGTCCTTGACATGGATGCATTTCTTAATTGCAGATTCCTCTACAATAGTGGTTCTCAACCTCAGTCCTCAAATACCCCCAACAGGCCATGTTTGCAGGGAGTCAATGGCTTGGTATTTTGGACAGCTATTTTATCTAAGAGAAATTCCCAAAACATGGCCTGTTGGAGGTACTTGAGGACTGAGGTTGAGAACCACTGCTCTACAAGGACCTGCTGTCTGGCAGGGTAGGATTGTAAAACTGGTTGAACGGAATTTATAAATCCCTTGGCAAGTTGAATAGTTACCATGTATGTTAATTAGCATTTGTCTGGACTTCACCTTTGAATTAGTCTTCTGTTTCTTTTTGTCCCTGTTATACTTTAGGTTCAAGTTCCTAATAAAAAAAAAAAAAAAAAACAATATTCACATTAATAGTTACCTGTGAAAACTGATTTATATATATCACTCTCCTAGAAATAGTGACTCGTTTTCATTTTGAAGCGCACATTTATTAACCTGAAGGACTGGTGTCAGCTGCTGATAGGTAAAGCATAATGGGCCCTTGTTTCATTCTAGCAACATGCTCCTTTATTCTTGGCTTCACTTACACTTCTCATGCACATGAATAAAGGTTTCACAAAAAGACAGGAAACAGCACACAGATCAAAATGATTTTATCCCTGTGTTTATTTTACATAAGCTAATGAGTGGGAGATCTGAGCCTAACCAGCGAATGGTTAATGGAACGCTGTAGCTTGCGCACATTTATTTTATACATATTGTAAAGGCTATGGCAGGATTTGGAGACATTCTATATTTGAAACATTTATAAAAGCTTGGCAGCCTAATATATAAGACTGAGTAAACTTCAAGGTAATTTCTTTCCATGTCATGGTAACAAATTAAAATGCGCGTTGGGTAAACGATGACAGGTTTTTGTATTCGTCAAAAACCAGCATACTGGAAAATGTCTGCCTCTTAACAGCCAGTTTCTGCTGGAAATGGAAATGAACGGAGGAAGATAAAAGGCTTTGTGTTAAGGATGTATTAATGTAAACTGAAAAAAAAAATTGTATTAGTTCTTGGCAAGGGCAAACATAGCATCTTCACTGCAATGTATACAAACATTTTTCAAACTGTATGATTTGTCACTTTTTTAAATTTAAAGTTGAAATCTGGGAACAAAAATGTTTATTCAGATATACTCCTCTATAACCCAAAAGGATATAAATCATCTTTGTGTACACCAAATGCCTTTGCATTCCTAGTTACCTTTTAAAAAGATTAGTGAAATCATCACTGTACTGTACACAGCCTGGGCAGGGAGCAGAACTTTAGGTGGGACCCAGGCTCCATCCTCCGCAGACTGCCTGCAAAGAACTATTGGCAAAGGGGGCAGATACAAGACCAGCCACCTTGCGCAAGGACAAAAAGCTGCAGTGATCAGTCTTTACCACAGGAAGCTATTTCACCAAGTCAAAGTTTCCCCCATACCCAAGATTCACAAATACACAAAGCACACCAAAATTCAACTAAGAATACTAATAGACATTATTTGCTTAACCTGGAATTCCACTCTAACCACTCCTTTATTTCTATAAAAAAAATATTAACAGTTTCAATTGTAACTTTTTTGACAAATGGGGTGTCAGTAAAGTAACCATTCTCTAAAATAGTTAAAGCTATTGTAAAGGTAAACATATAAAAAAAAAATAGCAAATGTGTCTATACAATTTGCAATGGAATTAACAGAGCTGCAGACATGCACATTGAGGGGAATGCTGATGCCTAAACATTTTTTACCTTTATGCAAGGAATGTAGAAATAACACTATATACAGTATCTCACAAAAGTGAGTACACCCCTCACATTTTTGTAGATATTTTATTTTATCTCTCCATGTGGCAACACTGAAAAAAATACACTTTGCTAGAATGTAAACTAGTGAGTGTACAGTTTGTATAACAGAGCACATTTGCTGTCCCCTCAATATAACTCAACACACAACCATTAATGCCTAAACTGCTGGCAACAAAAGTGAGTACACCCCTAAGTGAAAATGTCCAAATTGGGCCCAATTAACCATTTTCCCTCCCCGGTGTCATGTGACTTGTTAGTATCTCAGCTGTGAATCGGGAGCAGGTGTGTTAAATTTAGTGTTATCGCTCTCACTCTCTCATACTGGTCACTGGAAGTTCAACATGGCACCTCATGGCAAAGAACTCACTGTGGATCTGAAAAAAAGAATTGTTGCTCTACATAAAGATGGCCTAGGCTATAAGAAGATTGCCAAGACCCTAAAACTGAGCTGCATGCCAAGACCATACAGAGGTTTAACAAGACGAGTTCCACTCAGAACAGGCCTAGCCATGGTCAACCAATTAAGTTGAGAGCACGTGCTCAGTGTCATAGTCAGAGGTTGTCTTTGGCAAATAGACGTATAAGTGCTGCCAGCATTACTGCAGAGGTTGAAGGGGTGGGAGTCAGCCTGACAGTGCTCAGACCATACTCCACACACTGCATCAAATTAGTCTGCATCGCTGTCATCCCAGAAGGAAGCCTCTTCTATAGATGATGCACAAGAAAGCCCCCAAACAGTTTGCTGAAGACAAGCAGACTAAGGACATGGATTACTGGGACCATGTCCTGTGGTTTGATGAGACCAAGATAAACTTATTTGGTTCAGATGGTGTCAAGCGTGTGTAGCGGCAACCAGGTGAGGAGTGCAAAGGCAAGTGTGTCTTGCCTACAGTCAAGCATGGTGGTGGGAGTGTCATGGTCTGAGGCTGCATAAGTGCTGCCAGCACTGAGGAGCCACAGTTCATTGAGGGAACCATGAATGCCAACATGTACTGTGACATACTAAAGCAGAGCATGATCCCCTCCCTCCTGAGACTGGGCCACAGGGCAGTATTCCAACATGATAACAAACACAAACACACCTCC
Source organism: Glandirana rugosa (assembly GCA_018402905.1). Taxonomy (NCBI): domain Eukaryota; kingdom Metazoa; phylum Chordata; class Amphibia; order Anura; family Ranidae; genus Glandirana; species Glandirana rugosa. Next base: position 429,981 of record BLSH010424453.1, on the reverse strand, counting down.
AAGAGGATCACTGCCTTGCTAAAGAAGTTGAGGATAAAGGTGATGGACTGGCCAAGCATGTCTCCAGACCAAAACCCTATTGAGCATCTGTGGGGCATCCTCAAATGGAAGGTGGAGGAGCGCAAGGTCTCTAACATCCACCAGCTCCGTGATGTCATCATGGACGAGTGGAAGAAGACTCCAGTGGCAACTTTTGAAGCTTTGGTGAACTCCATGCCCAAGAGGGTTAAGGCAGTGCTAAAAAATTAAGGTGGCCACGCAAAATATTTACACTTTGGGCCCAATTTGGACATTTTCACTTAGGAGTGTACTCACTTTTGTTGCCAGCGGTTTAGACATTGATAGCTGTATGTTGAGTTATTTTGAGGGGGCAGCAAATTTACACTGTTATACAAGCTGTACACTCACTACTTTACATTGTAGCAAAGTGTCATTTCTTTAGTGTTGTCACATGAAAAGATATAATAAAATATTTACAAAAATGTGAGGGGTGTACTCACTTTTGTGAGATACAGTACTGTATATATATATATATATATATATATATATATATATACCGGTATATAAAGGTTTTACATAAATGAATAAAGACAGACCATTTTAAGCACCCCTGCCATTGTTAAACGGTTTGCCTCAACCCTGTGACTGCCACTTTTGCTGGACAGCTTTGTCTGTTAGAGGTTTTAAAGTAACAGATTTACTGCCCAGATCAGCAGGTAGAAAATATAGGAAAATAAATAAATAAATAAACTGAATACAGCCACCACATATAGGAATTTTAGGAAAGATCCAAAATAACACATTTTAATTTGTGGGTTTAATATTGCTTTAAGCTTTAATCCACTTCCTATAGCTTTTTTTTTATATAAATAACACATTCAACACTCATCACTTTAAGTTACATGGTCCAACACAAACAAGAAGTGCATTACTATACAACAGCAGTATTGACCGTCTTTTGTAACTTTTAGTAAAATATTTAAAAGCAAAATAAAAAGAAACATATTTTATTATACCCGCATGTGTAACATTGTCAACTTATAAGTTAAAATCAATATTTACATTTGCTGCAATGAATTATCTACATTAGCATCTATCATTGTACAATAAACTATTCATATTTGTATAAACTGATCTTAGAGCAATACAATTTTGCAGAATTCGAAATGCTCGCAATTGCCAGTTTTTAATATTACTGTATAAAGCATATGGTATTTTTCCCTGTTTTCATCATCTCCAATTACATATGTAGTATACGGATGTGAGATTAATCAGAAAATGTAATCAAATGACCTAAACTTTAATACAGATCTGTCATCTAAATACAACAGCACATTAAACTCATGTCTGTAGAGAAATAGAAAAACACCAACAATGCATTACACTCGTTTGGGCTTGTTAGATTCCAGTCCAACATGAACATTTTGCATTAAAAACTATTCAGGGAGGGAAGCTACTGACAGCCTACAATTTATATCTTGACATTCATATGCCACATCTACTGTATGGCGCCTGTTGGTATGCATATTTTCTATATGGCACTGAATGGGAAAAAAGTAAGACTAGAGTTGATATATGAGCACCTAACATTGTTGTAGAGTTGCTCCTTTAAGTCAGATGTGAATTGTAGTGGCTGCAGCAGTAAAGGATTGGATGGTACCCAAAACCATGGTTCAGGACATTTGGGTGCAACCTACCACTGGAACTTCAGGTGCAAGTTGGAAGAGTGTGTCAGCTGGGAAAGGGTGATGGGGGGAGCTGCACAGCCACACAGGAATCTGTTCTGAGCAGTAAAAGTAGACAAGAAAACCTAAGGCCCCTTTTACAAGGACGTTCCGTTCAGGTCCGCCTGTCAGTTTTTTCAGGGGGACCTGAACTGAGCCTCCATGCAGCCCTATGGAGCGACGCATGTCAGCAGAGACATGTCCGCTGACACCCGTTGCTCTCCCATCTGCTCCGCTTCCGTAAAGTGTGACGGAGGAAAACCCCATGTTTCCATCCATCTGTGGATCGGATCAGATGACAACAGACAGGCGGATCCGTTGTCATCCGATTTGCCATAGCGGAGGCTCTGACTGATCCGTCTCTGCACAGAGCAGAGCGATCCCCGCTGAGAAAACGGAGTCTGTTTACGGACACGGCCGTGTGAAACCAGCCTTAGTCTAGGAAAACACTAGCCCAAGCTACCTGTGGTGGAACGCATTTCAGAGTGTGGCTAAACAGCCACTATCAATTGTTCAGAAGGTGATATTGCCATTTTTTTGTCTTTTTTTTTCTGTCAGAATGGAATTTTAATATGGGGCTAATGTGCCACAATCTTGAGTAATGCATGTGTGCAGGCGCTTGGTTCCTGTTAGCCCTGTTTGTGGCGTTTGGCAGGTGCACATTCACACACTAGTGTCTTGTGTCAGTGTCATTTAGTCTATTACATTTCTGAAGCATCTGTGCATCTGCTCCTGTATCTTTCATCCATTGCCCCCCCCAATCTACTCCTAACTTTGCCTGAACACTGCCTGCATCTACCCCCTGGCTAGCCCCTGGATTATGCTTCTACCTTATCCTTCTAATTATCGGCCTTGCTGTTACCAAACCCGGCATGACTTCTGATTGCTCTGCTGACTGCTGTCTGTGTCTGATCTGCCTGCCAGTTGCCAACCTGGACTGTCTGACCTTGCCTTGAATCTTCTCCCTGCACCTGATCCAGTTGCAGCTGTGCCTGTCATCAGCTCCTGCTCTTTTGCCTGCGTGCTACCAGCCAGCTGCTCCTGCGCATCCAGATGCACATCAGCACTCTCCAGCAGAAGTCTAATAAGGCACCTGTGCCCCTCTGTGCTCTGGCATTCCCTCTTACATTACCACGACTCCCAAGCCAGAGCTGTAAGAGAGGCCTTCCTCTACACTTTGGGCTCCATCACCAAGTACATTACAACATACACTGTACATAATATGCTAACACTTTAAAGCCTAAGTGCAGCAAAAAAAAAAAAAAAAGCACAAGGGACATAACTGTCAGTAGGATGTGCCCCTTGTGCTAAGGCCTCTTCTTTTAATTGAAATCCTCCTTTCCCTATGCTTCTCCCACCACCGCCGCTGCAATCTAATTTCGGCTATGCCCACCTTTTTCCACCCAGCTGCTTCATTCATAGAAGCCATACTACAGCGTCTATTAATGAAAAAGGATCTATGATTTGAGTGGGCAGACCTTTTAATCATCCGCCTATCATCCACCCATACTCCTTTCATAGATCCTGTTTCATTAATAGAAGCTGTATTACAGCTTCTATGACGAGAGCAGCTGGCTGGAAAGGGGGATCATAGTTGGAATCTCTTGAGGAGAGCCAGTAACAGCTCTTCAGTTGTTATAACAGCTGCTGCTGAAATCATCCAGTGCTTGGGAAGGTGGGAGGAATGGACGGAGGAGGATATTAACTAAAGAAAAAGCATCAGCACAAGGGACGCATCCTACTGACTGTAAGTTATGTCCCCTATGCTGATTTATGTGTTTTTTATTCTCTTCAATTTTTTCAGGTTAAATAATGCATCCTGAATACTGTTTCATTATTATTTTATTGAAGAGAGATCCTGTTTCATAAATCTGTTCTTTGTTTCCTGTACTCCGAGGGATAATGGTAACCCTAGTCTACCATTTCTGATCCTGTGAATCTGTAAAAAAAAACCCTGCAAAGAGTGTCAGCAAAGTCTTTGGTCTGTCATGACTTAGCTGAGGGTCAGGGGAGAATTCTACCCTCACCCAAGAAGGATATTAAATTATGACCCATTCCAATCAAAGTGGAAAATTGCTCTTTAAAAGCATTTCAGTTTCTGTAAATCATGTACCAGGTTAGAGAGAGATACAGCTGTTTATTGACTGCTCCTTGGGATGAATGTTTGACATATGTCTAGCTTAAGTTGTTCCTTTTAGACATTTTTTTTCTGTTATGCTTAAGAAGAAGTTATCCATTTGTTGGCTGTACTCAAACTTATAATAACTTGAATAGACACTAAGCAGCGTAATATTCAAATGTGTCCTCTGGGACAGATTGTAGCAGAATTGGGTTGATGAGATCATGCAGTGATTAGTATGTAATTCCATTATCTTGATTTGCCATATAAATCCGTTACTGAACTTTTGTCATTTGCTCATATAAACCAATAGAATACATTTCTATGACTGCATTATGCAGTAATTCTGTACTCTGCACTGTGCGGATTTGCCATCTTGTGAAAAACGATGTAATCCAAAAATACGCATTTAATAACTACTAAAACTCTTTTACCTACTTTACCTGGGTTATCTACTTGACAGCTCCTGGCACACAAAGCTGCCAAGTACCAGCATTTATTTATGAACAACTTACATAAATTGAAGATATAATAGAGCAACCTACCTGCCCAAATCAACAACTATAATACTAAAAGAAACAATTTACAACAAAAAAACAACGGAGAATTACAAAATCCTAAAAAATGAACATAAATAAAATAATTATTCCCATTACAGATTAAATTTGTGTTCGGGTCTTAAAATGTGGGTTGGACCTGAACCCAGCCTGTTTGCAGTTTACTAAACCACCAAACAAACTGGCCCAAATTGACCAGTTCATCTGTCCAAATCCCCTGAAATGTAAACAAAAAAGCTGGGGATCTTGGACGATGACATTGACCAAATCTAGTCATCATGATCATATTTTGCCTATGATGTTACCCAATATCCCTACCCTACATTTTGACAGTGATGGGGATCTGTCATTTGCTACTGGAGCACAGTGGTAAAAAATTGCCAGGTAGCAGGCTATTGAGCACTGAAGTCCGGTGGCAGGTTGTCATAATTGCCAAAAATATACATCCCTAGACAATGTGTTTGATGATGGTTTTACATCACTAGATAATGTGATGATGGATTTACATTAGGGGGCATTGTGAAAATGTTGTTCATACTGCATTTACTCATTCCTCTCTGGGAGGAGGTAGATATTTGGGGGCTTCTTATTATAATGGGGTCTTCACAATTATTTTATTAGTATTCCCTCAAACTCCCACATCCTTTTTAGGAGAAAGGATGTGTAGAAGATATCTTTGTCCTTCGTCATTGGACCTTGCTGCCACCCCATGGAAAATGTTGAAAGGCATCTGGCCTGGTATGGCACAGGAAGAGGAAGAGATGCATGCTCACTGCTCTTCCTTTCTTTGACACCTAAACTGCATGTGCAGTTTGCAAGACAATGCACTACCTGAATGTAAATTTGTTGTGACAGCAGTGTTATTGTACTCATTCCCTTATGGAGGAGGTAAATATCTGGGGGGCCCTTAATATAAAGGGGGTTTTCAGACTCCTATAACTCCCCCCCATGCACCTCCATGTCCTTTTTTGGGGAGCAGATTGTGGGAAAGTGGTTCTTTACGCCTTCTTGCACGGTACCTTTCCAATGTTTGCCTGCATAAGGGGCTGTTTTACACCACCACGTGCAGCTTTAAGGCTCCCCCCATCCATGTTAAGGAAAGGATTTTTGTATTTTCAATGTTATCCTTTAAGCCAGTGGTTCTCAACCTCAGTCCTCAAGTACCCCCAACAGGCCATGTTTTTAGGTTTTCCTTTATCTTGCAAAGGTGCTTTAAATCAGAGTCAATGGCTTGATATATTGGACAGCTATTTTATCTAAGAGAAATTCCCAAAACATGGCCTGTTGGGGGAACTTGAGGACAGAGACCTTTTCCCAAAAAGTATTTCAAAACCATTTTTATTGCAAGGGTACATATCCCTCATGTTTAAAGGGGGGAGTTCATAGTTCTTAAGAAAAGAGAGCACCAAAGGGGTTCTTTTAGTAAACTTAGAGTTTAATAATAACAGGATTTTTAGAAATTACCAATGGTGTTGAGGTTCAAAATTCCATTCATTAGGCTAAAATAACCCAAATCTTTTCTCTTTGCTCACCAATAAAAACGTGAATATACTAATAATATATCATAGGAACAACATTAGAAGGTTAAACTTCAGAAAAAAAGGGGACTTTTGAGGCACCATACAAAAATTGACAACCGAAGTATATAAAACGATATATTTATTCAGTTGCATTAAAATATATGGTAGGCCAAGACCGTAATCACCATATAAAGGTCACAAAATTTAATTAAACACTCATCATCAAAATCAATACAGATGTATGAATATTGGTATATCCTGCTGGTTAATACCGAAGTACTTCGCGGTCCTCAGGGCACCGCGGAAATGTCTGAAAAGTTGCTAAATATTTTTTAAAGTACACACATAATTAAAAATTAAAACTAACAGTTTATATCATAGATAAAATGTATATTATTTAAAGCTTAACACAATATCAAATGTAAATATACAACCACTAGCCTTTGAGAATTTTGATACCAAGGATCTTGATACCAATCCCTCACCAGACAATGGGAGAAGGTAAGTCGGACACTGGATCGGCCTCCCCCCTATTTAGTCCCATCAAAGGGCACAGACATGCCGGCATCTGGCGTCAATTGGCACCAAAATGGTCATCTGACTTCATTTCCGATGCGGGCTCCGAGCTACTGCTACTGATATGTGTTCCCACATCAAACAAACTCCAAAAACATATTAAGCGCAGTGCAATAACATGTTTCAATGTGTAATTCCATTTGCTTAAACAGCATACATCTGATATGAATAAAAAAAATAAATGTGACAAATGTGAATAATTAACAAAAACACAAATAAAAAATAAATAAATTATGTGAAAGTTAATGCAATAAGCAGTCCTAAACATTTCTATCTTCCACGTGTTTGTGCTTCACAAAAACATGATCACTATTTTTTCTTATTGATGGTAGTCCAATATAATTGTGAGATCCACCACTGAAATTGTGCTCCTCTACCTTACACACAAACTGCTTACCAGTGGATTAGACCCACTATACAGTAAGGTCTATATGCCCTTTAAGCTGGCCTGCTATTCAACCAGATATTTCTGTCTTCTCTATCTTTAGCCTCACCTGTTCCTCCACATACATCAGCCCTCCAAATCTTCTCTGGACCACTCTAGCAGCATTAGCTTAAGGATACAAAAGAAAAGCTCCCTAAAACCGCTGAAATTAAAAAACAAAAAAGAATACACTCACAAACAATGTACACTGTATGTACACTGTATCCCAATGCACACAGACAGATTGCTTCCTTAAAAATTCTGTTGCCCCCTTAAGGCATATCGTAGCATTGATTGCCAGTGTATATAACCTCACATCCGGTCTCGCTCCAGCACGCTGACGTAATCCAGCCATATTCCTCAAACACATCCTTGGTGAAGGGGGAATTTGATCTTTCCAAGTGTATTGGTAATTCTTAATAGCAGGAATACATGGTTAGAAAATCGGCCGGTTGCTTGACCGCTGAAAGGTCGGTGGTCGAAAAACTTCTGCTCATGCTTGATATGTTCAAGAGATTTTTTACTACCGACCATTACACCATCGCATAGAATATCGTTCATTCGCAAATGATACAACACAAATTTTCAATGTTTTCAATCTGTCTTTTTTGTTCACGATATCGATATTGGGTATTACTTGCTGGGCATCAACAGTTGATCGTTCGCAGAACGGAAATTTTCGGCCATTATTCTTATTGTATATTCCTTCCATAAGACTTAAGACTACATTTTCAGCCCGGGTGGATGCCAGCAAGGCACTACTATTTGTTGTTACATGTGTATCTGCTTTTACCTCTGTAAGAATTTGTCTTTTTTTATGATAAACTTTGGCGGTTTTACACTATTTGTGGCCTCTGTTCCCCTCTATGAGTATGTATGCTGTCTGGTCCAATCTATGAGCCTGAGGCTGGCAGAATCCTTTTCACCATGAATGGATGCCTGGATGGTCATTGATGAACATGCATGTTTGATCTCTGTTATGGGGATCCAGTTCATTTGGTAAGGGGCCATTGTTGTCTGTGGTGAAGGGCACAAAGTGTTTGGCTTTTCAAGGTTCAATAATTACACTGGATTGGTGGATGGCTGATTGTTTCACTAACTCTGAAATTTATTTTTTGAACTCTTTGATTCATGAACTGTGCTGAAGAGTATCACATTACAAAAATCTGAATGTTTTTTTCAGTTTCTTTGAACTTTATGTGGGTTGATTCACACCTTTTATATGTGTATGCATTAAGCTCTAACATCCAATATTCTGATGCAGATCTGCACACATATTGTTGCCCTACGTGCAAAATAATTTTTCTTTGTTCAGTACTACATTTTATCCGGACTATAAAAACCCCATGGTGCTCACTTTCCAATCATTTTAAAGCGGAGTTCCACCCAAAAGTGGAACTTCCACTTTAAGGGAAGATGACCCCCTGACATGCCACAATTGGCATGTCATTTTTTGGGGGAGGGGACCAGGGACCCTGCTTTCACAGGGTCCCAGGTCCACTTCCTCTCCTGGTTCAGTGGAACTGGAGGGAAGTTCACCTTCCCCCCTCCATCTCGGCGATCTTCTGGGACACGTCACAGAAGATACGCCGGCCATGCACAGCGCGACTTGCACATGCGCATCCCCCCAGTTTTGAAGCCAAAGCTGGGTGCCCACACTTGTGATGCAGGCGCCTTACGGAAGAGGGGGAGAAGAGCGACGCTGTGGGCGGCTGCATCGCTGGAGCCTGGGACAGGTGAGTGTCTGAATTTTAAAAGTCAACAGCTGCACTTTTTGCAGCTGCTGATTTTTAATAGGGTGGAACTCCATTTTAAGACACTAATCCAAGGATCCATTTTAAAGACATTCTATGTTTGAGTGCTGCCTACATATGAGAAACTTCTTTATCTGTTTTTGAATAGTCCAGAACCCCATCACCTCATCATCCATAGTTTATTCTAATATCATCCCAGTCAATTGAAAATTGGAGACTCCCTGGGCACACAGTGAAAATAAACTGAACATGCACAGACATGATAGGATGAGAGAAGGGCTGATTGTATGGATGTTGGACGGTGGAGTAATAAGTGAATGAGCTTATAAGTTGGTGCTAGTAAAGCATCTGGACATGTGAATGCAATTTTTTTTATGATTTTAATCATTTTTAATAAATCAGTATTATACTATTAGTTCATGTTTTGCATTATATTGGGTCACATCCTGTAGGCGTTATCCATAAACAAGACATCATACTAAGCTATATTTGTGCATTGTTAATGGCACACACAGGTGATTTTGTTGTATACAGAATGTGAGTGAAATTCTTTATGTTTTAACCAAAAATAAAGTTTGATATACAGGGAACACTATCAGTATCATTCTCTTTTGGGTCTTATATGCGAGTACCCATTGAGATGATCCAGGAAGGGATTGAATTGACTTTCCAAAATTTCTAGTGAGGGTAAAGGAGCCCAGAGGAACTCAAAAACCCTATGTTTAAAGGGAAAACACGCTGTTGACCACCTGTATATTGGATCCATTCAAGAAGATGAGAGTGGTATTACACTGGTGGTGGGCTTACACAGAGAATATATTAATAATACTAAAAACACACCAGAAGGTGACGTTGTACTGGTGGAGAGGATTATATTTTATATACACTGAGCAAAATTATAAACACAACACTTCTGTGTTTGCCCCTATTTATCATGAGCCAAACTCAAAGATCTATGACTTTTTCTATGTAAACAAAAGGCCTATTTCTCTCAAATATTGTTCATAAATCTGTGTTAATGAGCACTTCTCCTATGCCGAGATAATCCATCCACCTCACAGGTGTGGAATATTAAGATGCTGATTAGACAGCATGATTATTGCACAGGTGTGCCTTAGGCTGGCCACAATAAAAGGACACTTGTAAATGTGCAGTTTTACTGTATTGGGGGATCCAGGGGGGTCCGAAAACCAGTCAGTATCTGGTGTGACCACCATTTGCCTCATGCAGTGCAGCACATCTCCTTTGCATAGAGTTGATCAGGTTGTTGATTGTGGCCTGTGGAATGTTGGTCCATTCCTCTTCAATGGCTGTGAGAAGTTGCTAGATATTGGCAGGAACTGAAACACGCTGTCATATACGCCGATCCAGAGCATCCCAAACATGCTCAATGGGTGACAAGTCTGGTGAGTATGCCTGGTCATGCAAGAATTAGGATGTTTTCAGCTTCCAGGAATTGTGTACAGATCCTTGCAACATGGGGTTGTGCATTATCATGCTGCAGCATGAGGTGATGGTTGTGCATGAATGGCATAACAATGGGCCTCAGGATCTTGTCACTGTATTTCTGTGCACTCCAAATGCCATCAATAAAATGCACCTGTGTTTGTTCTCCATAGAATACGCCTGCCCATACCATAACCCCACCGCTACCATGGGCCACTCGCTCACCCACACAATGCCATACACTCTGTCTGCCATATGCCCTGTACAGTAAAAACTGGGATTCATCCGTGAAGAGAACACCTCTCCAAAGTGCCAGACGCCATCGAATGTGAGCATTCGCCCACTCACTTGGTTATGACAATGAACTGCAGTCAGGTCGAGACTCCAATGAGGACAGCGAGCATGCAGATGAGCTTCCCTGAGACGGTCTCTAACAGTTTGTGCAGAAATTCTTTGGTTATGCAGATTGATTGTTGTAGCAGCTGTCTGGGTGGCTGGTCTCAGATGATCTTGGAGGTGAAGATGCTGGATGTGGAGGTCCTGGGCTGGTGTTGTTACACGTGGTCTGTGGTTATGAGGCTGTTTGGATGTACTGCCAAATTCTCTGAAACGCCTTTGGGGACATCATATGGTAGAGAAATGAACATTCAATTCAAGGGCAACATCTCTGGTGGACATTCCTGCAGTCAGCATGCCAATTGCACGCTCCCTCAAAACTTGCGACATCTGTGGCATTGTGCTGTGTGATAAAACTGCACATTTTACTGTAGAGTGGCCTTTTATTATGGCCAGCCTAAGGCACACTTGTGCAATAAAGCATCTTGATATGCCACACCTGCGAGGTGGATGGAATATCTCGGCAAAGGAGAAATGCTCACTAACACATATTTAGACAGATTTGTGGACAATATTTGAGAGAAATAGGCCTTTTGTGTACATAGCAAAAGTGGCAGATCTTTGAGTTCAGCTCATGATAAATAGGGGCAACCACAAAAGTGTTGCATTTATAATGTTGCTCAATATATATATACATATACAGTATCTCACAAAAGTGAGTACACCCCTCACATTTTTGTAAATATTTTATATCTTTTCATATGACAAGTAGTGAGTGTACAGTTTGTATAACAGTGCAAATTTGCTGTCCCCTCAAAACAACTCAACACACAGCCATTAATGTCTAAACTGCTGGCAACAAAAGTGAGTACACCCCTAAGTAAAAATGACCAAATTGGGCCCAATTAACCATTTTCCCTCCCCGGTGTCATGTGACTCGTTAGTGTTACAAGGTTTCAGGTGTCAATGGGGAGCAGGCGTGTTAAATATGGCGTTATCACTCTCTCATACTAGTCACTGGAAGTTCAACATTTTGAACTTTTCAACAAATTGTTGCTCTACATCAGTGGTTCTCAATTCCGGTCCTCAGGACCCACCAACAGGCCAGATTTTAAGTATTACCTTGGGGAGATTCAGACTAGAATACTGCAATCACTGAGCAGCAAATGATATCACCTGTGATGTATTTCAGTTATCCTGCAAACCTGGCCTGTTAGTGGGTCCCGAGGACGGGAGTTGAGAACCACTGCTCTACATAAAGATGGCCTAGGCTAGAAGAAGGTTGCCAAGACCTTGAAACTGAGCTGCAGCATGGTGCCCAAGACCATACAGCGGTTTAACAGAACGGATTCCACTCAGAACAGTCCTTGCCATGGTCGACCAAAGAAGTTGAGTGCTCAGCGTCATATCCAGAGGTTGTCTTTGGGAAATAGACATATGAGTGCTGCCAGCATTGCTGCAGAGGTTGAAGGGGTCAACCTGTCAGTGCTCAGACCATACGCCCCACACTGCATCAAATTGGCTGCATGGTTGTCATCCCAGAAGGAAGCCTTTTCTAAAGATTATGCACAAGAAAGCCCGCAAACAGTTTGCTGAAGACAAGCAGACTAAGGACATGGATTACTGGAACCATATCCTATGGTCTGATGAGACCAAGATAAACTTATTTGGTCCAGATGGTGTCAAGCGTGTGTGGCAGCAACTAGGTGAGGAGTACAAAGACAAGTGTGTCTTGCCTACAGTCAAGCATGGTGGTGGGAGTGTTATGGTCTGGCGCTGCATGAGTGCTGCCAGCACTAGGAAGGTACAGTTCATTGAGGGAACCATGAATGCCAACAAGTACTGTGACATACTGAAGCAGAGCATGATGCCTTCCCTTCACAGACTGGGCCGCAGGGCAGTATTCCAGCATAATGACCCTAAACACACTTCCAAGACGACCACTGCCTTGCTAAAGAAGCTGAGGGTAAAGGTGATGGACTTTAAATTGAATTGATGTTCCACATGTCAGTGAAGTCACTGTGGTAGCTGCCTCATCCCTGTATGTTCAGTTAGAAAGAAAATGATCCCCCTTTGATGGGACTTTAATTAGGCAGCAAATCACCACACTTAATCAAATTTTATCAGAAAATATATATTTATTTTAAAATAGGGTTCACTTGTATAGAACAGACCCTATACAACATAAAATTGGATCATATCTTTATATGACGGATCAGATAGTCAAGTAAGTATATCACAAGGTTGACCATATATGAGTGTGTGTACATAGCTTAAGTCGTGATAAGGAGCAATCCGTTGTCCAGGAAAGGGAAGATGGAATTCAGTGTCCCAGTATCCTCCAACGTTAAACGTTTTGGGTCCCTATCAGACCCTTCCTCAGGGAAGATGTTCAACGGAGTTACTCATTTGTTTTTATACGATTAGGTGTATAATTCTTGATCCGCTTCAGCAACTTGCGTCCCACTTCTCAGGCACAAAAATGTGTTGTATATTGCTGGGTCAATTTGGTCAAAAATTTATGGCCCCTGTGAGTCTGTCTGCCTCAAATGGAGCAAGCTGCACCGCCGTTTTAAGTTTGTTGACGTTTGGTTATTAGTTGAATTGGGTTTTTTGGTTGGATGATCGGGGGGATCTGCCACCGGTCACCATATGACCTGAGAGGGAAGAAATCTATCCGTCCCAGATCTCTTAGTTCCAAATCTGTCTCTCCTGGCGCAGCGCCGTCAGCTCCGCCATCAGCTCCGTGATGTTGTCATGGAGGAGTGGAAGAGGACTCCAGTGGCAAACTGTGAAGCTCTGGTGAACGAACTCCATGCCCAAGAGGGGTAAGGCAGTGCTGGAAAATAATGCTGGCCACACAAAATATTGAAACTTTGGGTCCAATTTGGACATTTTCACTTAGGGGTGTACTCACTTACCTCAAGCAAGTGGTCTCGAAGTGTCAAACGGTGACCTCAGGAGAAGGTGAGGAGGTACTGTTGTAGTGCCTCGACTACCGCCTCGACTGCCGCGACGCGGTCCTCTCTGTCTAAACCTTGATTCTCTAGACCCTGCCTATCTAAAGAAGGGAGAGTCCAGTATACCACTGGCCACCGTCTAGGGGGGCTAGTAGGTTGGTTTTTTGGGTTAAGTTGATTATTGGTTTGCAGTTGTTTGAATTTTGCCGCCACGTCGAACGAG
>BLSH010424453.1:371527-398174 GCA_018402905.1 Glandirana rugosa | reverse complement strand
CGCCATTGTGGCATGACTGGGTCCATGATTCACATCTGGTGGGAATGTCCCAAGATTAGGGGCCTATGGAACAAAATTTTTCACTTAATAAGGAAAGTTACGGGCCTCTCAATTCCAAATTCCCCCCAGACGGCCCTTTTTAATATGTTTGGCTCAACTATACCGAAATCATCCAAACGACTCATATCTTTCATCCTGGCAGGCACCAAGTTATCGGTGGCTAGAGCCTGGAAAAAAACCTCTGTTTCTTTTCTTCAGACTAAGAGGAAAATCTCTTGGATTATGACCCAAGAGAAGACGGCTAGCATTCTCCTAGACTTGGAAGAGAAACATGACGCAACTTGGGAACCCTGGCTGGCCTTTTTGGCCCGGACATAAAATATGCTGTATTGGGTGGGGACCACTGACCTGATAGTGGGCTTTTACCCCTTCCTGACACCTCTCTCCTCTTGTTTCCCCCTACCTCTTACCCTTCTCTCTCCACTTTCTCCATCTACCTGATTTCTTCTCTCTCCTTTTTTTTTCCTTTTCTCTCTCTGGACCTGTTATGAATGTCCTTTATGGGACACGGTTTACGCTGAGCGATGGAAGGGTAGTCAGTATACAGTAGTTATTGTCATCAGGAAGAGGTTTGACCTTTAGGGCTCCTCCTTTTTAGGCTCCCTGGGTCCCTTTTCATTCGCTCGGTAAGCCAGTGGACTCATTTAGTTTCACATGTTGGTTGTCGTATTGTCTAGCTCTCCGGAGGAGGCCCGGGGCCTCCTAGCCATGCCTGGTGGGGGGGTCATGAGCCCCTCCCCATAGGGATGGCTGCTCCAAGCGGAGCGTTGTATTTTTTTACGTGGGCCAAGGAGACCCCACCCAGGTATGTCTTACTAAGAGCAGGGCGTGGGGGGGTGGGGGTGGGCCCTCCCCTCCCTCGGGGCCACTGCACAGTATGTTCCCAATTGGGGCGTGGTCCTTGGGGGCTGGGGAGGGGTCGCTCATGAACACCTCTGAAATTAGACAGGGGCCTAGCCCACAATAGGCTCGGGGTCTTCTCGGAGGGTATTTTATCACTCTTTGTTTAACATTCGATAACCTTAAGCTTTGTAAAATGCCTCAGACCTCCTTCGGTCTAGACTTTAATATATTCATTGTATCTGTATGTTTGGATATGATATATTCTTCAATAAAAATCTATTGAAAATTAAAAATACAGTTTGCTAACTGCCCCTAATTTCTTCCTATGAAGTTTTTCAGCTTTACCTACAGCAATTTCCAATAGAATGACACTATGGCTGCTCTGTTTTATAGCGAGAGGGATCACTTTTCCAAAAATCCTCCTAATTGGCCTTTCTACAACTGCTGGTCATAATTCAAAGGTCATTTTACATGTTACACCTATATTCAGGTTATGTTACTAAAGCACCTGCCCACACCCCAACCTGATCTCCCATTGTGACAGTGGGCTTGCTATGGGGGTCCCTGAGGGAAGAAGGAGTGGACAGCACCAGCAGGAGACCACCAAAGAGGTAAGGGACCAGCGATATGCAATGTTGTTGCACAAAGCAGGTAAGTATAAACTTTTTCATTTTTTTTTAAAGTGCTTTTAGGCTTTTAGGACAATTTTAACTTTTTTTTAATGAGGTTAATACATACATGCAACATCACCCAAACAGTCTGTGCAGTAAACAGTCCAGTGAATGGAACAAGTGCACAGAGAAGGATGTCAAGGTGCAAAAGCCTTTATTGCATTTGTCATGAAACTGTATACTAGTATCTTCTAAATACAATATTCATATTGCTCTAAATAGAATACTATATTTCAGAAGTTTTTTTTTGCAAACTGTACACTTACAAAGCACTCTTAAGCTGGATACACACTATACAATTTTCTGTAGATTTTTTCCTTCAGATTTACCAAAACCATATAATATGAGGTCAAACCTTAAGAGTTTCAATTTGTATGCAATCAGGCAGGCCCTTGTGCTACATAGTTTTGGTAAATCTAAAAGAAATTAGACAACAAAAGTTGTATAGTGTGTATGGGGTCT
Organism: Glandirana rugosa; assembly: GCA_018402905.1. NCBI lineage: Eukaryota > Metazoa > Chordata > Amphibia > Anura > Ranidae > Glandirana > Glandirana rugosa. The sequence goes on along the minus strand of BLSH010424453.1, from coordinate 396,138 downwards.
TAGGCAACAAATGAAATCAATCACAGGGTATGCAGGGTACACAAGAGGCTTTGGTGAAATCAGAATTCCCAGTTATTTTACCATAAGGCTGAATTCTAGCCATATAAAGTATATATGTGAGTACCAAAATGTATCAATCAATTGTAATACATTTTATTGCAGCACTCTAATTGGGAGTTTGTGGACAGTACTAGCAACCAATTAGGCTCTGCAGCCATGCACATATGCTGGAAGTGAACTTGCTAATAGCAGGAGAAGAGCAAAGTGATGTCCTCATTGTGCTACTTCTCACTCACAGTCAGCTCAACAAGCTGGGTTGTGTCTAGGTCTGGCTGCTCTATTTGCAGTGAAGGTCTCTGGTTGTAGAGAATTACAAATCTTTTAGCAGGTAATATATATTTTTCAACTGCATAATTAGCTGTTTTATAGAGTTGAGCTTTAATTTTCATTTTATGTAATTCAGTGAAATGAATTCTAGCTATCAATAATGTAATCTATTGGGTATGTCTGATTCCTGAAGTCACAAAGATGTTTACTGTGAACAGGAATTTCTGTCTTGCTGTTTCACGTGCCTCAGGGACAGCGGCGCCACCCCCAAGCTTGCATTATCTATGTGGCCTTGCACTGTGTGGGGCGCCGAACCAATAGGTTTCTGCCAGGTCCGTCACCCCCTCACAGACACGTGACCACATGCCGAGGCCCCAATTGACCAGTTTTACATTGTCCTCGGGGCGCAGTGTTCTGCGCCTCAAGCCCTCCCACCCTGCAATTTCAGTGAATTGGCATCGGCCATTTAGAGAAATGCCACCCTCTTCATAACTGACAGGCCAACCAAACCAGTGAGGCAGCGGGGAGTGGTGAAGGAGTGCTGGGGGTATAGGAGCCCCTCTGGCAGGACATTAACCTCTCGTGTGCCTACCTCTGTCAGCGAGACCTACAGGGAGAGAGGCAGGATGCGGGGGTCATGTGACCAGTGCCGGGCATGGAGAGTGTGCAAGATGTGACTTAGCACCAGGGACAGGCAGTACTGTGTATACAGAGGATGGATCAGAGATGACAGCAGCCTGGAAAACGAGGGAGGAGAGACTGGAGGAGCAGCCTGCTTTACAGACAGTCCAGGAGAGCAGTCCAGTGCCCACGCCCCCCCCCCCAAAGTCCTCCAGCACCAGCCGCCTCTGTTTTTGGTTACTTAAAAAACTCATTATCAGCAATAAGAATTTTAACAGGTGGATGGACCTGCTGCCTCACAGCCATGCCTGGGTAAAACAAAAAGCCCAAAGCAGGTAGCACTTTATTCATTAAAATTCAAAAACTCTGCATCATTTCTAGACTCTGGATGTAAACCCACCACCCACCCAGTATAAACTAATGACATAGTATTAATGTATATATACATGCAAGCCTCCTGCATCTACCCCTACCTTGCAAATGTCTTTCCTGTAAGCACTAGCAGCTCTGTAAAACTCTGAAATCAGAGGGTGTCTGTGTTTGCTGGAGTTTGGTGCGTGGAGTTGTGATGTCACAAGCCTCCCCACCCACCTCTATACTGAGACATTGAGGAGGGAGGGAGGGGGGAGTGTAAAACTTTCTCTGCTGTGTGAAGAAGATAAGCAAATTGCTTGTCACTCACAGAGCAAGGGGCAGATCGACTGTGTATTTCCCTGTTAGTCAGACTTTCTCTTCCTGCAAAAAGATAAGCTCATTACTCACAGTTGGATTAACTCTTTGTGGCAAGACTGGGCACAGATGACATAACATGCTATACTCTACCAGGCAGAATTATTAATTACATTTTTTTGAAAAATTGCAGACATTTGTATGAAAATTTTCAGTACATTCTTGACAAATGTCATTCAAAAGTAAAAACTGCATTTGATTGACACTTGATTTTTGATTCTTGTCACTGCAGCTGGAAACAAATGTTGATTTAACCCCACTAACAATTAGAAAATCAAATAAATTGAAAACAAAAACATAGAATGAAATTCTACTAGTGTATGGCCCACTTTACCCTTTAATTTTCAAATTTGATAGGTGTAAACATTTAAGTCCAGGATTAAGTTAGCAGTTTTGAAGCACTCAAAACATCAGAAGCAACAAAAGAACATGCCTTTAACTGCTGCCCAATGGAAATGAGAAAACAACTGTGATGAGCATGTGGAGAATGGTTCGCTAGTTGCAATTCATCAGTAGATCTGACATTGGGTTTGCTCCAATAAATATAACAGCTGGGTTAACATGACTTTCATGTCATGAAATCCTCAATTAACTCGAAAACCCTCCATTGGGACATAGTGCTAGAAATAAAATCTACAGAGAAAAGCTATAAGTACCATACTTTGTCACATTTAAATTAACAGTCTGTGCCAAAAAACACACAGCAAACAGTATCAAGAATACAAAGGATGTGGATATTTAGATGCTTGCAATTGCTTTGCAGGGCAGCATTTAGGAGGCTGCACCTATTTTAATATATTTTTTTAACTGATGTATAAATATATACGTATATACAGTTCTCTTCTTTTTCTCGAAATGCTGTTTTCACCCTTCTTTCCTTCATTTTTACATCTCAGTGCTGCTTGTTCTGGGACTGGCTTCCTGATAGTGACAATGGAGGACCATACATGCATGCACAATATGTAGAAGCACAGCTGTCTGTAGTCTCCACACGAAGAATGTGACAGGATGACAACACAAGAGAACAACTGGGATACAGTGGTCACTCTTTAAAGGAAAAATTACTTTCAAGACAGGATCACCTGATATTGCTTTTAATGAAAGCTGCAGATTCAAAAACAACTAAAGCAACTTTTGACATTGTATTACCATTTCACACCTTATATGGGATTTTAGTAATTGGATTTATATCTAGTTTTTCTTTGCTTGAACAAATTTAGGGTGGCTGATTTTTAGTAAGTCTTGGTTATGTCAATCAGTCATTGCTTTACTGTACGTTATGCGCAAAACCAAAAATGAACACATAAAACTACATTTATTTTGCAAACATAGACTTACATTAGAGAAGTGTTCTCAATGTTCTATTCTATTAACAAAAAGTTAGATGTAGATAAGAAAGCTCACCAAAAAAGTAGAGAAAGTAACCATAATAACTCACCAGATTCCTTTTTTAATTTTAGCATGAAGCCTTATTGATTGCTTTGGTCAAGTTACTTTTGCGGTAAACATTCTCACCTACAGTTTTAATAAATATACCTTGTCTTCACTGACTTATTGAAATAATTGTGATAGCAAACTGAAAGGTTAAAACTGAATCCCAGGAAAGCAAATCTTAACTAAATTCAAGAGGCATGTATATTATTTCTTGAACCTTCTTGCTTTGTGTTTTATGTATTTCTTACAGATCTGTATAGTAATCCAATGTGAAACCTCATGTGGGAGCTTTCTGTAATAAAGACCAGTCACTGCTGCTCCCTCTACTTGTGCAGGGTGTCATGATTAGAGAGAAAGACCACCTGGGACGGTAACTCAAGATCCAGCAGACCAATGGACAACTAAGCAGGTGTAACCAGGAACGGATTCACACAGCTGCAGAGGCAATGTGATCGCACTCAAATGGAGGTGTGCCACAGTCGCTGGGTCTAAGGAGTCACCAAAGCCCCAGGAGGTGTGGATGTTGAGCTGCAAGGCAGCCCCCAGGTTCTGTAGCACACCCATGTGGGCACAGTGCAACCAAATAGCATGCTGGAAGGACACAGGGTACACCCAGACACTATACTGAGAGAGACACTCACAGCAACAGGAAATGAAGGGATCCACGGACAGAAACCAAAGGGAATACAACTGAATAGCCAGAGGAAAACACTGAGGACAAAGCCAGGATCAAACAACACACAGAATAAGGGAATACTCAAAAACAGCAAACGCCAGAGGAACAGGAGGCACATTGCTCGAACACTACACCGCAGGTACAACAGGAGCCGTGACACAGGGTGAATGATCTTGTCTCCATCCATCCTGTAGTTTTCTATAGTGGGCAGGGCCTACTGGGCCCTCCCCCAGCTCTGCCCTCTGCACAGGCTATGCACAGCTCATTGATCATGTCACTCATGCTTTTACAAGTAATATCTGCCTTTGCAAGGGTGTTTGGTGTACACAAAGTGGATTTATATCCTTTGTGTCTATTGAGGAATATATACAAAATGAAAGATTAGCTTAGCTGTATTCTGATTGTTTGCCATAATGTTTTTATGGATATCCTGTACTTGTTTTATACTGCCTAAGTGAGGTAAAATAATATATTATTTTAACAGCAGCTACAGAGAAAGTATTGTCTATTGTATACAAATAAATCAAGACTTAGCTTTCTTTGAATAACATGGTGCCAAACTTGCAACTCTAACCTTTAGATTTGCTAAGTATTATAGCATTTAAGATGCACCTGACCATAAGACACACCTAGGTTTTAGAGGAGGAAAACTAGAAAAAAAATATTCTGAACTAAATGGTTTACTATGCAGTGGGTGGCTGGTCTGACTCCCTGTCTCTGGCCCTGTTGTGGCTTGCTGGTCTGACTCCCGGTCCCTGGCCCTGTTGTGGCTTGCTGGTCTGACTTCCGGTCCCTGGCCCTGTTGTGGCTTGCTGGTCTGACTTCCGGTCCCTGGCCCTGTTGTGGCTTGCTGGTCTGACTCCTAGTCCCTGGCCCTGTTATGGCTTTCTGGTCTGACTCCCGGTTCCTGGCCCTGTTGTGGCCTGACTCCTATTCTGCCCATTGCGGCCCGACACTGATTGCAGAGGCGAGGGACTGGTAGGGACCTGTGAGTGAGGGGGTGACCGATGTGGCTACGCTATATGATAGGTTTACTACTAGCATCTCTCCCCATCGCTGCCACATTACATATTGGGCCGAGGGCATGGCCGCAGAAGTGATGCAGCCGGCGCCGTCTGTGGGAACACACTGGTGGGGTCAGACTGGTCTGCAGCCGCAGCGATCATCTTTTTCCGGCTCAGCCAGGCCCCAGCAGCACGCATGATGATGACATAGCAAGGGAAGGGGGCACGGCCCGTGTAGAAGAAGCCATCCCAAGAAGCTTTGCAGCAGTTGTGCAGTCCCAGTGTGTAGGTGTGCCACATGCCTCTGCGCACTGGGACATCTCACCTGCTGCAACGCTTCCTGGGATGGCTTCTCCCACCTGGGCCGGGCCCCCTTCAGTTGCTATGTCATCATCATGCATGCTGCTAGGGCACGGCTGGGCCTGAAAAAGATGATCGATGCCGCTGCGGACCAGTCTGACCCCACCATTGTGTTCCCGCAGACGGCGCTGGCTGCCCCACTTCTGCGGCCATGCCCTCTGTCCGGTATGTAATTCCGCAGAGGCGAGGAGGGGGGAGTCCTGCTGAACATTCACTCCATAAGACGCACAGACACCTTTCCCCATTTTTTCCCCCAAAATACGGTATATTAGCTCTCATTGTCTGTTTATACAAAACAGCAAGATTCACTGTTTATAACAGTGGAGTGAGAGGCAAAGGACTGTGGATCATTAATTGTCTAGGGGTCCCAAATTGGTTTGCCAAATAATTCTTATAATTTAAAACACTTGATTTCAATAATGTTAGGCAAAAAAAAGATTATATAGTGAGAAAAGTTGGAAAGCTGGGAATTTAATTTGCAATTGAAAAGGAAATAATACCTAAGCAATCAAGCAGTACATAAAGTTCCTGTTAAAAAGAGCAATCATTGCTGTGCATATACAGAAATGAGTCCTTAATTTCCATAAGTAGTTCCAGGTATTGGAGACCTGTCCCTAAAATGTTTTTTTCTGTCCCTGAAAACCTTTTTGCATGGTTCATTCACATAGCCAGATGTATACTATATATGCACGTATGATGACAAAGACTTCATTATTCTGGTTTACACTTCCATTGTAAATTACGTTAGCCATGCCACGTGGCCATAGACAGCTTTTAATACAAATTAGGAACAGAGGTTTACTGCAAGGGTATAGCCAAAAGGATGAAACTTACTTGTAATGGAATTATTTGTAGTATCTTAAATCTGTATGACTCAGTATAATCACTGCTAAACCCAATGTTTGGGTGAACTTTCTTCAGTAGGTACAACATTCTTTAACAGCTGCAAAACAACAAAGGCTTTGCTATGGTTTGGCTCAGTTGTTCTAAACAAATGAAATTGTTAATCATGGTTAGAATTTGTAGCTGGATGCAGAGATGTTTCACATGGACTTGGCAATTAATCTAAACTTTATCAATGACGATTTAATATGAGCAGCAAATAATACGTTGAAGAACTAAAGTTAGATTATAAAACTGTTTGAACCAACACTATCCCTAAAATAAAGAATAAATATTTATTCCACAGATCGTGATACTCGATAATGAGGGCGAGAGCCTTACCCGGACTATCTTTCAATGTAGACGCACTTGAGGAATGAGAATGCAAAGACACTTAAAAGACAGAACAAAAAGTGTGGGTCCTGTCTGGCACATGGAGACGTAAGCAATGATGCATTAGTGAGTTAAAGGAGTTGTAAAGGCAGAAGATTTTTATCTTAATGCATTCTATGCATTAACCACTTGCCGACCAGCCGCCGTCATTATACAACGGCAAGTTGGCTCTGCTGCACAAATCGCTGTAGCTGTATGGCTACAAAAACGATCAATCTACAGGTCCAGGCCAGTGATTTCTGGTCTGGACCTGCTGATCGGTTCTGGCGAATGGAATTCTTCCTCTGCCTGTGAAATGTAAACACAGGCAGAGGAAGTGATGTTATCTCCCCTCGTGGAGCCCTTTTTGGTTCCAGCTCGAGAGGAGAAGACGTCCATAGTGAGTACACCAAGCACTACACTAACACCAAGATACACAATTAACCCCTTGATCACCCGCCGATCGCCCCCCAGTTAACTCAACAGAGGGAGGGGATAGGAGAGCAGAAGAGGAGGATCTGGGTTGTTCTGTGCAAATCCAACTGCACAGAGGAGGTAAGTATAACATGTTTGTCATTTTAAAACAACAGAAACCAAAAAAAAAAACTAGTCTTTACAATCACTTGAATACCTTATGCCTGATTACATGTTTGATTGAAGAGGTAAGTTTAAAGGGGGAGTTAAAAGCTTTGGAGGTTAAAAACGTGGTAAAGGCATAACGAAGGATGTTTGCAGGAAGGAATAAGTCATGTTAAAAAATCTCCTCCACATTCCAAGGACTCTATATTATTTAAATTGTTTTAAAACAACATCCACATTGGTCCAGGTGAAGGATTTGTCTTTTAGGTCTTTTACATACTCCCAGTTTTTTTCAGTTAGCTCACTACCCTTTCTCACAGTTTGTAAGTGGACCTTGCCTTCTCAAAACCAACTTATCCTCTTTAAATTTCGAGTTACACCTAATTTCCTTTATCATTTATATTAATTCCCTCTGTAATTTGCATTTAAAACAAATATGTCTTCTACTCAGAAAATGAAAAGCCTGCTTTTGGGCAGGCACCACAAGGTACTCTTTTCAAAGTGAATTTTCACCACATTCAACAAACTAAAGGAAAATGAACTCCCTTGCAAAGTGAACAACCTTTTTGCTTTTAGTAAATCAAACCCTATGTGTAAAATGCCATAGCAGTCAGTTCTAAATACACCCTGTTTTCCAGTGATGTTTTATCTTTTTTGGAACACACGCTGATTTGTTAAGTTGGGTTTGTGAAACTATAGAGTTAACTGAGCCTGCTGATCAGCATGTAATTTTTATCTCAATATTGGTGCATATTCCCAAATTCCTGGTATCTTTTATGAGTTTGGGGTACTTATTAAATTGATAGAGATGGTGGGGTTGGTTTACTAAAGGCAAATAGGCCGTTCACTTTGTAAAGGAATTCTCATTTTGCAAGGGAATTTTCCCTTTCCCTTTCCCTTAATGAATATCATGAAAATTCACATTGCAAAGAATGCTCAGTTAAAGTGTTTCTAAACCCAGGAACCTGCATCCGCTATATCTGGTCTCCCACAATACACATGACAATTATTTTAGTAAATGTGAACTGCTAAATACCTTTTCCATTCAGCAGTGTATAGCAGACTTGTGATTTCTATCAGTGTCTAGGTAAAGCTTGTAGGCGTTTTCATTCTCCCCTGATTTTCCTGAGGCTGCAGGACCCCTGACCCTCTGTCTGGACAGGGCTGATTAGCCCTGTGCTGATCACATGCACCCTCCAAAGAAAAGAAAAACTCTCTAGCAATACACACAAAACTGAGCATGTGCAGCTTGCCTCCAAGGCTCTGTTCTATCAGCAGATGGATTGGGGACAGTGGAATAAGGGGGGGTTAAGAGAAGACAGGATCAAACAGCCTTTTTAGACAATGCAGATGATTAACCCCTAAGGTTCCACAGTGAGTATAGCAAGCATGCTTCACTGCATGTACGTACTGATTTTACTGTTGTGGGTTTAGTAACACTTTAAATTTAAAAAAAAAAAAAAAAAAAAAACAGAGCTTCACCTCTTTATTAAAGTGGAGTTCCACCCAATTTGCATGTCATTTTTTTTGGGGGGGGGGGAGTGTCTACCTAGTTTTGACAGGTACTTCCTGTTCCTCTTCCTTCTTCTATCGTCTGGTCACCTAGGTGACTCCTCCTCTCCCCCTAGGTGGCCCATCCCTCTTGGCAATCTTCTGAGACACATCAGAGGTTCAAGAATATTGCCTGGCCACTAGGATCGCTCAGCGTGACTCGTGCATGCGCAGTGCATGCCCAGCCGTGAAGCCGCGAGCTGTCACAGCCAGGTGCCCACACTTGCAACGACGGCGCCGCCGGAAGGAGCTGGAGAGGAGCGAGTCTTCCAGCGCAGCCATCGCTGGACCACGAGACAGGTACGTTTCTGTTTATTAAAAGTCAGCAGCTACACTTTTTGTAGCTGCTGACTTGTAATAAACGAAAAAACGAGTGGAACGCCGCTTTAAGCATTTTACCTTTAGTAAATCACATGCGGTGTGCAAAAAAAAGTGAAAAAGTAATGGTTAAAATAAATGGAGGAAGAGCCAATTCAGTCACTTGAATTCCCTATGAATACAATCCTCACATGTGATAAATATCCTAAAGCAAAAAATGTGAAAATATCTCAAGACTTGTGAACAAGCCACAGTGGTTCTGACTTTTCAGCATTTTGTACAAACTAATTTTTAAGCTGTCATTGTATTTGTGCATTATTCTAAACAGCTGTTTTCAAACAGGATTGGCAGGCTTTCTTTTGTGATTAGCTCAACAGCACTGCAAAGCATTAGTTGCTGAAAACAACAGATACATAAAAATGACAAAAACATCATAATAAAGCTATTCCAATATGTAAGATGTATTGTAAATCAACATTACTTTGACATGAGACAATCTGATAAACCTGGAAATCTCATGCGGCAGAGCCATCTGGTGGATAATAACTGTTCTAAAGACATTCATTTGTCATAGAGATGTGTCAATGTGATTACATGTGAAAGTATGTAAAAGAACAGATCCTGAACAGATACCAAGAACTAACTACAAATCTTCAAATCAGAAGGCAACTAGGCAATGAGCATTCCTTTCCTCATAACAGGAAGATTACGTTTGAGCCATGTGTATAAAGAAGAGGCTACATGATGGTTGGAAATAGCTGCTTGGGGGCCTCAGTAATATGTTAAGAGGCCCCTTCCTCAAAGAATGCATTTTGATGCACACAGTGGATTGCAAAATAAAATTTAAGGGATACTACCACTAAAATAAGTAAAAACACAACTTTTTTTTGTAAACTGATGCAGTTTTCATGTTCACGTCCTCCATTTTTAATTTTTTTTTATAATTCAAATTTTTATTGAAAAAGTATAGCATATGTAAGTTATACATTGAAAAGTAAATGACAAATGATCATTTCAAACAAGATACATCAATAGCAATCAGTGAGGAACCAAACCCTCCAATGATGAGAGAAGTTTACTTTAAACTGGTAAGGAAAACTAGTACGTCCTACATTTTATTTAAAAAAAAAAAAAAGAAATGTTTATTATTACATTTATTGAATAGAAAATGTCAGGGCAGTTGTCAATGTCGAGCTTAAGCATTCAATCCAGCATTGGAGGACTCCTGAAAACCGTACTAGTCCCAGGGAAAGTATATTACTGAGTATAATGCTGCTCTATTTAACTCCATTCTGGAAATAATACCGTTTCCAGATAGTAATGGCAAAATAGATTCTCCCCAAATGTAGACCTGAAAGGATTTATGCCAACCAGCCTACTTAGGCCTCTTGCACATGAATTAATAATAATTTACTGATTTTTATACACAGAATCCTGCTTGCCGAGGCTGGCAGAAAGATCCTAAGTAAAAAAACACAAGTTATGCTCCTTAAAAGCGTAAATGTGTGTATGCATATACACATGTAAAATTCTTTGTCATCCTCCTCTTGCTGTCCTTGTTTCAATTTACACATACGCTACTTGCATATACACACATACATACTCAAATTACAACACTCATACATTTTTTTTCTACAGCTTTGAACACATCACTGCATTATGGATCTTTAGGCCTCATACACACGGGCGTATGTTTAAAAATAAGCAAAACGTCGTCCGACATCAGGGAAAAAACTGTTTTTTTCGGCGTTTTGCATCTGTGTTAATGAGCATTAGGGAGCGTTAGCGTCAATAGGCGTTTTCTTAAAAAAAAAAACATTCCTCTGCTATTTTTTAACCAGAATACGTTGGTGTCTAAAACGCCGGTTAATGCCGGTACGGCGTTAGTGAGCATTAGTGACCGTTAGTGAGCGTTTTGCAGCGCCAACGTCAAAACGTTACAGCCTCGGAATGCGCTGGTCCCACGTTCTAGTTACAGCTCACTAACGCCGACGCCCTCTACTGCTCAAAAATGTCTGCGTTTTTATGGGGCCATTGACTAACATGGAGAGCTGTAAAAAATGCCCAAAAACATGGCGTCAAAAAAACACCCGTGTGTATGAGGGCTTATGCAGCTGTATGCATCATCCTATAGATAACAAAGCATCTGTGTTCAGATCTGTAAAAAAAAAAAAAAAAAAGAAGCTACACAACTGCAAGCACTTTTTTCACACATGTGCATGAGACCCTAGTGAACCAATAAAGGGGTTCTTTGAATTATTTAGGAATCCTTTTGATGTGAAACATGCCAATGGGTTCTCCTTCTGCTCTCTGGTTAGTGAGAAAATGGGTCAATAGGCAATCATGTAGCCTGTGATTTGTGGTGACTATTTTGCATAGATCCCCTCTTGGTCCATCATGAATGCTGCTGCCAGACTCATCCACCTTACCAACCCCTGTGTCCTCCACCCCTCTCTGCCAATCCCTCCACTGGCTTCTGCTTACCCAATGAATAAAATTCAAAATACTAACAACAACTTACAAAGCAATCCGCAACTCTGCTCGCCGCTACATCACTCACCTAGTTTCAAAATACCAACCAAATAGTTTTCCTCATTTCTCCCAAGACCTCCTGCTCTCTAGGTCTCTTGTAACCTCTTCCAGTGCTCCCCTCCAGGATTTCTCCTGAGCCTCTCCCATCCTCTGGAACTCATTTCCCCATTCTGTTCAAATATCTTTTACTCTGTCAACTTTTAGGCAATCCTTGAAAACTCATCTCTTTAGAGATGCCTATCCTGCGTTAACCTAACAACTGTACTTTTATCTTCTGCATCAGCTCATCCCCCACAGTTATCACCTTTTGTATCACTTGACCCTCCCTTCTAGATTGTAAGCTCTAATGAGCAGGGCCCTCTGATTCCTACTGTATTGAATTGTATTGTAACTGTACTGTCTGGCTTCATGTTGTAAAGTGCTACATAAACTGTTGGCACTATATAAATCCTGTATAATAATAATAATGATAATAAAAATAATAATTCCCTCATCACTAATGCTGGAAATCAATGGCAGCTTCCAGAGCACTGTTGTGAGTCTGTCATCCTCTTTAACCTGTAGAGATCCGCGCTATAGACGAAAGATGTCTACAGCGCGGATCTGAATCTCCGGGAGGACGTCTATAGACGTCCGCCCCTTAACACGCCCCCTGCGCGCTCTCACGAGCGGCGCTGCGTGGGCGTGCCTGCGGGTCGGGCGGACTCGATGTCCGCTCCTGACCCGCGATCGCCTTACAGAGCTGTAGAACGGGGAACCGCCGATGTAAACACGGCGGTTCCCCGTTCTGTGAGAGGGGGACAAGCAGATCTACTGATCCCTGTCACTGGGATCAGTTAGATCTGTTATGTCCCGGCCAGCCCCGCCCCCCCACAGTTAGAACACACCCAGGGAACATATTTAACCCCTTCACTGCCCCCTGCAGGTTAACCCCTTCACTGCCAATGACATTTATACAGTAATCAGTGGACATTTAAATTTCTGATCGCTGTGTAAATGTCATTGGTCCCAAAAAAGTGTCAAAAATGTCCGACATGTCCCCCCCAATATCGCAGTCCCAATAAAAATCGCAGATCGCCGCCATTACTAGTAAAAAAAAAAATAATAAAAACGCCATAAATCAATTCCCATAGTTTGTAGATGCGATAACTTTTGCGCAAACCAATCAATAAACGCCGAGTGCAATTTTTTTTACCAAAAATATATAGAAGAATATAAATCGGCCAAAACCAATGAATAATTGTTTGTTTTAGTTTTTATTTTTGGATATTTATTATAGCAAAAAGTAAAAAATATTGTTCTTTTTTCAAAATCGTTGCTCTTTGTTTGTTTATGGCGCAAAAAATAAAAACCGCAGAGGTGATCAAATACCACCAAAAGAAAACTCTATTTGTGGGAAAAAAAGGACATCAATTTTATTCGGGTACAACGTCGCACGACCGCGCAATTGTCATTCAAAATGCAACAGCGCTGAAACCTGAAAATTGGTCTGGGCAGGAGGGGGGTTTAAGTGCCCAGTAAGGAAGTGGTTAATATATTTGTCACCTTGATCTACACAAGTGAAAGTTGACAAAGAATTCCTAGGCCACTGTGAACCTGTGTGATCCTGTGGTGCAAGCATAATCCTTTGCAGCCCTGGTTGACTCCCTCTCTTTTGTGAAAACAAAAGTAGACAATTTGACCGAGAAGAGAGGCCAATGCATTTTTTTAGTTTTAAAATATCAGCAAAAATTATAATTCCATTGGGCACTTGCATATCATAACAAAGAAGGTATCACATATTTTTATGAAAATAGCTAAACAAATATGTTCATATTTGTTAGACTACACTGTGTGAAAATTCTGTAAAGTCTGTCAATTAAAGGGCTAACATTTTTTTCAAAGTTTCTTTTTTTCATGGTAGTCATCAACATGATATCAAATATCGTATCACTCTCTGGGAGATTAGCTATTATAAAACATATTTCATGTAAAAAGTCCAACCATATGTGAAAAACGTGAATGATAAAACGTGTATAAATATTAGTACTTATTAGGACTTATTAGTACTCCATCAGCGTTTCCAGGATAAATGGGTGACTTTCACACGTGCTCCCCTCCTGTGTCCCCACTTACCAGAGCTCCGCACCTTCACAGGGGTATCCCGCATATAACCGATCCGGCTTCCAACCCCGATCTCCAGATTGGTCCTCCGTACAAGGGGCTCCCTCCGGTGTAATATGCGTATAGAGGAATATAAATTCCAGAATAGTGTAACTCCGTTTTAAAAAGTTTTTATTACATCCAGTAAAAATTTTCCAATAAAAACATCCATAAAACCGGTTTGTGGCTAAAATTGGTGTAAACTGCAAGTCAAAATGACCATATCCTGCCAACTACATGGAGAAAACTTTAAGCAGATTTTACTATGTATTTTAACAATTACCTAATTTCCTACCAATCCACTTTTAATAAAAACAATATTACTTGTAGCTAGTAAAAAAAGGCAATAAAAGGAGAAAATATTAACTGGTAAATGAATCACAAGTACCATACCTTTATCTTTTACAACATCACTTCTTTACCTATTTGTACCTTTTTTTCTGAAATGCTGCTGTAGACCAGTGGTGGTCCATCCATCAGGGGCGCATGGGCACCGTCCCCCTTGTCCATGCGTCTGGCCCCCTGATCTACATACAGGGCATTGGATGCATGGATTCCAATGGGGGAGGATTGTTTTTTGAAGCCTGTGATTAGAGCCAGAGGCTCTAATAGGCTTCAAAATAGGGTGGCCACGGAGCACAGAGCACTGCGCTCCTAGCCCACTCAGTTGTGTGTGAATAGTGAATGAATATTTGCTATTCTCACACTGATCCTCCTTCCGGCCAATCAGGAAGCAGGTCACGAGACCTGTTTCCCGATTGGCTGAAATGAGAAGCCACCCTATTGGCCTGTAAGGACGGAGACATATGGCCAAGGAGAATGGGAAGCCTGACCAACAGAGCAGGACAAGGAGCGGGACTGAGGGGGAAGCCGCCTCCCCCACCTCCACCTGTCAACACACGGTGAGTGAGCTGGTTATGGGGGTGGGTGATTCATGGTGTTCGGTGCGGGATGGAGTGAGGGGGGTGAGGTCCGTCTGCCGCCCGTCGCCCCCTCCCCACCTTCCCGACCGATAGAGCACCATCTGCCACTGCTGTAGACTATAAGCTGGGGCAAGTACGACATTAATTCTTTCTTTTCACCTAAACTACAACTGTTCAGCTGGGATAGGGAGAGGGAGCATGGGTTACTCTGAAAACTGTAAGACTTGATAACTTGAGGGCTTCTCAATTACTGGCTGCACTGCACAAAATTGCTGGCTGTACTGCACAAACTGCTGAATGTTCCACAGGATCTCTATGCTGTTGGTGACCTGTGACAGTACCAGTCCCATTTAGTCTCTGCCCTTGTTTTCCTGGATTACCTGTTCCCTGAACCAGTCAAGATATCTATGTTATGTGCTTGTACGGGACTATTTCTGGGTATATTTGCCTGATGTGCCCTGGTCATTCCCTGTGACACTGACATTGGAAATAACACTGTTTTCACCGACCATACAGCACTTTGTTACTCAGTTTTAAGTGTGACTGCTGTCCCATGTTCCCAAGTTACCAGGCAGTCACACTTCTTCCAGCCAGGCTTGTGGAACTATTATCGGCCCCATTATTACCATGCCCGGCTCCTCTTTACCATTTGTATTAAGTGTTTCCAGCATGAAGACCAGGGGCAAGGAGGAGATGGGAGGGGGGGATTCCTCCAACAGCCCTCCCAGCTGATAAGATGGTCTACTGATGAGAAGTTTGAATACACCTGTGTGCCTCTTGTTACTGGAGGATGTAAAGTTTACCCCACCCTGTGTCATTATGCAAAGGAGGGGGGATTGTCCCCTGAGTGTATATACCTTTGTTTGAATAAACGGTCTTATGTTTGTTTCCACCCTACACTAATGTCTCGACAAGTGAATGGGTGGGCTAAGGGTTTTGGATCGTGCTGGTGCTGGGCATGGAAGCTTATACGGTGGACATAATCCTGTTGAGGATGGAGGTCCGTGACACTGGTGGCAAGTGGTGGGATCACGCTTCCTAGCTCTAAACACATACAAAACCACCACTGGGATCTGTCCCTCATTATCGAATGAAAGGCAACCCAGAGGTGAATGGAACTTCACTACAACAAACTTAAAAGGACAACTCTCAAAGATCTGGTGAAAGCTTGAGGCAGAATTGCCAGTAACAAACCTAAAGCAGCACTCATTGCAGAGCTAACGGAAGATGATCAGGTGAGCATCATACAGGCAGAAGTATCAAGGGGGTACAGTGGCGATTATTGGCTGAGATAGCCTATTTGGTACTGGCGGACAACACCGCACTATGAGTTGCAGAGCTGGGGGAACAGCCAGAAAGATCCACTCCACCCAGTGTCTCCAGAGGGGGTCGACAAGACGAAGCTGCTTTTTCCGAAGTGGATGGAGATATTCATGGGTTCTTACAAGATTTTGAGAGACAGTATCGCCTCCAGGTGATTGCAGTTACAGACTGGGTAATCATCCTGGCCAGCAAGTTGTCGGGTCGAGCGGCCGAAGCGTTGAGGACTGTGTGATCTATGAGTGAGTCAAAGAACAGATACTGGCCTGCTAATCGTAAACCCCAGAGGCATATCGATGCAAGTACCAAAGTCTGAAAAAAGAGGATAAGGACTTCTACACTAGGAGGGGTTATCGTCTACAACATGTGAAAAGTTGGGTCCAAGGCTGCCAGGAAACTAAGGTGGAGGAGGTGCTCGAGCTTGTTCTCTTGAAACAATTATTTAATAGTGTTCCCCTGGAGTCCGACACCCACTAACACTGCAGAAAGCAACTAGCCTAGCAGATGAATTTCAGGATGCCTCGAGGGGATCCACAGTGGCACCCAGCCCAGCAGCAGCCAGGCCTCTACATTGACCTGTTATGGCTCCTTTACCACCTGCAAGACAAACAAGGGGAGTAGCTCATTACATGCCAGCAGTGGAGCCCCTGTGAACAGGACCAAAATGCTATGTATGTAATCTGATGTAAGACAGATGCCCACAGAATCACAGTAGGGGTCCCCCACCAAGGTATATTGGCACTCCAGCCAGGCCTACAGCATACTTTGTGCATCGAGACGAGGACTATACCCCTTGCCATTCCCTTCTCGCAAAGGAAATCATTTGGGGGAGGAAGATTTTGGAGTTCTGTATGAGGCCGATCCAGTAAAAGCAGTGGAGGATAATAGACAACATCACTGGCAGGTCATGCGAATTCATGGTCGAGTGTCCCATGGATTGCAGGACACAGGAGCCACTCTTACTCTGATTCTACCACAACTAATACGTGAACCTGAGAAAACTGAGCTCTCTGTCGTGGTGCGGGTAGCTGGAGAACATGTGTACCACCTACCCACTGTTTGGGTACATCTAGATAGGGGAGCCAGCACCCGAGACATTGAAGTTGGGCTTATGCAGAATTTACCTGGTAGGTACTATTGGGAAATGACCTGTGACTCTTAAATTCAATGTTCACCCCTGCTACGGAGGACGAAGTACATCCAGTCACCAACTGGCTACAGCTGATTCATCCCACTCCGACGCAGTTCAGGTAATACCTACTATCTCTGACATGGACCCTGCCCTATCTATCCCGACTTGGGACTCTCCAGAAGACCTTGGACAGGAGCCCTTATAGGACAATACCCTCGCCCCATATAGACAGAAAGCAGGGATGGATCTGGGAGGGATGGATGATGTTAGGCTTGAGTGGGACCGAGGGAAGCTATATAGGATCACCAGAGGAGCGGGAAGAGGAGGAGCCCAGATAACCAGACGACAGCTGGTAATGCCTAGAAAATATTGGCGCAATCTGTTACAGTTTAGGCATACTATTCCTCTAGCTGGTCATCTGGGGCACAGGTGGACACTGCATCGCCTGACCCAGAACTTCTTCTGGCCAGGACGCTCTGGAGAAGTTAGGGACTATTGTAGGACCTGTAAGGTGTGCGAAAGATTAGGGAAGAAGGGGAATGTTGCTCGGGCTACCCTTAGACCCCTGCCCATAGTTGGGGAACCTTTCAGTCGGATAGCAGTGGATATAATAGTGCCCCTAGCTAAGCCTAGTCTTACGGGCAAGAAGTATATTTTGACCATAGAAGACTATGCCACCCAATATCCGAAGCCTGTTGCTCTGGGAAATATTCATGCCGAGACCCTGGATCGTGCCCTGCTTCACATATTCACCAGAGTGGGCTTCCCACAAGAAATGATGTCTGATAGAGGGACGCAGTTCATGGCCAAACTTACATAGTGGTTGTGGAAGTTGTGCGGGATTAAGCCCCTGTACAGCTCCCTGTACTGTCCACAGACCAATAGGCTTTGTGAGCGGTTCAACAGCACCCTGAAGAAGATGTTTCAGATGTTTGCCTTGACATATAAGGATTGGGAACATCACCTTCCTCATCTACTTTTTGCATACTGGGAGGTACCTCAGGAGGCTACAGGATTTTCTCCCTTTGAACTGCTATATGGTAGGAGGATACGGGGTCTCCTAGATTTGCTTTGGGAGCACTGGGAGGGTACATTGGTTGAGGAAGAGACGTCTATAGTGGCTTATGTCCTGAATTATGGGACCGACTTCAGAGATTGACGGCCACTGTGCGGGACACTCTGCGAGCAGCTTTTGGGAGGCAGAAAAGGTGGTATGACCGGTCAATTAGAGATCACAATTTCAGTCTAGGGCAAAAAGTGCTAGCACTGAAACCGGTTAAGCAGAACAAGCTCTAGGCCTCATGGCAGGGCCCTTATAACATTATAGAACATCTCTGCGATACCATCTATGTAGTCGTCAGTTTAGATGAAAGGATCAAATGAACATTTCATGTGAACATGCTGAAACCTTATCAGGAAAGCAGTTGCCGCCATATGCGCCCCAGAGATGGAGGATGGAGAGAATCTTCCATTCCCGGGACTGCCCGGGGAGGTAGAGTCTGAGGCAGGGATAACTTAGGTGTGGTTAGGAGAGGGGTTGGAGCTGCTCCCCGAGAACAGGCCCTGAAGCTGCTCCATGAGCACCGGGATATGTTCTTGTCCCATCCAGGCTATATCACTATAGTTGTGCATCAGGTCGACACACTGGGGCATGCCCCCTTGAGGCAAACGGCATATTGCATCCCTGATGAGAAAGATGGCACTATCAGATTCCGTGTGGACTATAGGCGACTGAATGACCGGACAGTAAATGATGCCTACCCCATGCCCCTTGTGGACACTTCCTCACTACCATTGATCTTTGCAAGGGCTATTGGCAAATTTCCTTCGACCCAGAGGCCATCCCTAAGTCTGCTTTAATCAGTCCCTTTGGCCTGTTCCAGTTTAGGGTCATGCCATTTTGGATGAAAAATGCTCCAGCGGATGGTGGATGGGTTACTGGATGGGTTGCAGGAGTTTACCTACGCCTAACTAGATGATATTGCCATCTATAGTAACACCTGGGAAGAACACCTCTGCCACATAGGGATAATATTAGATTGAATAAGTGGAGCAAGACTGACTGTTAAACCAGACAAATGCCAGACCAGAGACCCGAGCCCACTAAAGTTGAAGCAGTAGCCAATTGGCCCATGTCACATACCAAGTCTTAGCCTTTCTAGGAACTGCTGGGTACTTTCGTAAGTTCGTCCCTAATTATAGCGCCATCGACAAGCCCCTGACTGACCTGACTCGTAAAAGTCTTCCTTGACAAGTGCTGTGGTCCCCGGAGTGTTAGACGGCTTTCCAATAACTTAAACAAGCGCTAATCCAGGCACCAGTATTAGCAGCTCCTGACCCACCCAAATGTTTTATTGTCCATACAGACGCATCCATGTTTGGGAGCAGTCCTGAGTCAAGTCGGATTGGAAGGGAATAACCATCCGATGGCTTACATCAGCCACAAGCTCTTACCCGGAGAGGTTGTCTATGCTACTATAGAGAAAGAATGTATGGCTTTAGTATGGGCTTTGTGGAATTTTCAGCCCTACCTCTATGGCCGTTCCTTTACCCTCCTTATGGATCACAATCCTTTGGTGTGGCTAAACTGAGTATCGGGGGATAATTAATGGCTGCTGCTGTGGCATTTGGCCCTGCAGCCATTCAGCTTTACAGTTCAGTACCATCCAGAGAAACAGAATGCCGATGGCTTGTCTTGGCAAACAGAGCTGGAATCATGAGAGAGAGACTATGTGGACATCCCCAAGCGGACCCATTAGGATCACGCCGGGTCTGCCTACCGTGAGACATGGGGGAGCATTGTGACAGTACCAGTCCCATTTAGTCTCTGCCCTTGTTTCCATGGATAACCTGTTCCCTGAACTAGCCAAGTTATCTATGTTATGTGTTTATATGTGACTATTTCTGGGTATATTTGCCTGATGTGCCCCAGTCATTCCCTGTGACACTGACATTGGAAATAACACTGTTTTCACCGACCATACAGCACTTTGTTACCCAGATTTAAGTGTGACTGCTGTCCCATGTTTCCAAGTAACCAGGTAGTCACATTTCTTCCAGCCAGGCTTATGAAACTATTATCGGCCCCATTGTTACCACGCCCGTCTCCTCTTTACTGTTCGTATTATGTGTTTCCAGCATGAAGACCAGGGGCAGGGAGGAGAGGGGAGGGGGAATTCCTCCAACAGCCCTCCCTGCTGATAAGATGGTCTACTAATGGAGGATGTAAAGTTTACCCCACCCTGTGTCATTATACAAAGAGGGGGGATTGTCCCCTGAGTGTATATCCCTTTGTACCTGTGTTTGAATAAACAGTCTTATGTTTGTTTCCCCCCTGCACTAATATCTTGACGAGTAAATGGGTGGGCTAAGGGGTTTTGAAACGTGCTGGTACCGGGCAAGGAAGCTTATATGGCAGACATAATGCTGTTGAAGATGGAAGTCTGTGACATGACCTATATTCCTTCCATAGTTAAAAACTGCACACGGTCACTCTCCTTTAGCACTGGGGGTCATCTACTCACTCAGGATCATCGGTTGCCTCCTGCCGATATCCACTAGGCTCTTCCTAATAAGGGAGATGTAGACTCACACCATCATAGGACAGCTGGACTCTTTCTCACCAACTTCCTCCTGGCTCTCTTCAGTGAGCTTCTCCAGACCCAACTTGATCCCTGGACACGGGAAACCGCTGTATAGTCTTGGCCACCATGCTGCAGCTCAGCGTCAGGGTCTTGGCAATCTTCTTATAGCCTAGGCCATCATTATGTAGAGCAACAATTCTTTTTTTCAGATCCTCAGAGAGTTCTTTGCCATGAGGTGCCATGTTGAACTTCCAGTGACCAGTATGAGAGAGTAAGAATGATAACACCAGATTTAACATACCTGCTCCCTATTTACAACTGAGACCTTGTAACACTAACAAGTCACATGACACCAGGGAGGGAAAATGGCTAATTGGGGCCAATTTGGACATTTTCACTTAGGGATGTACTGACTTTTGTTGCCAGCGGTTTAGACATTAATAGCTGTGTGTTGAGTATTTTGAGGGGGCAGCAAATTTACACTGTTATACAAGGTGTACACTCACTACTTTACATTGTAGCAAAGTGTCATTTCTTCAGTGTTGTCACATGAAAAAATATAATAGAATATTTACAAAAATGTGAGGGGTGTACTCACTTTTGTGAGACACTGTATATATATATATATATATATATATATATATATATATATTGTGGGAGATTAGCTCGTGGGGATCATCTTTCCTGGGGAAAACAGTCAGCGTGCAGGCAGCTTTCTTTCAAATCTGGCGGCTTTCCAGGTTTATTTTAGAAAATAGGTTTGCAGGTTAAAACAAACAAAACAGAAAATAAGTCCTTGTTGTCCGGCGCTAAACTAAACAGAATAGTTTCCTTACTATACGGTATGGGGTTGGCCCCCGACACCCACAGAGCATATGCCAAAATGCAAACCTTGTCTTTTTAAAGTCCAAACAGACACAGAGCTCCCTCAGATTCCCCTCCAAGTTCCAGGTCAGTGCCCTAGTGAGATCTCTTCCTGATTATTTAAGCCGCCTGCTGGTGGACTCTAGTGGACCACAAACTCTGGACTAGAACCAGCCCTGCCATGGTGGCTGGTAAAATCCTGAATGCATATGAGACGGCAGGTAGCGTCCGTCTACCACTTCGCCTTGCATACCGTCACATATCCTCCCCCTCTGCTTAAGCCCCTGCGGCTGAGCAACTGTCCCAGCCATACAGTGGACCCGGGAGAGGGCATCTGCATTGTTCTGGAGTCTTCCTGTCCATTGTTGCACTGTGAACTTAAATGGCTGAAGGGCCAGGAACCACCTAGTAACCTGACTATTTTTCTCCCTTTTGTCACACATCCACTCCACGGGGGCATTGTCGGTGACTAGCCTAAACAACCTTCCTAAAAGGTAGTACTTCAGTGCCTCTAAGACCCACTTGATAGCCAGGCACTCCTTCTCCACAATGGCATAGTTCCTCTCATGCCTGTTAAGCTTCCTGCATAAGTAGACAACCGAGTGCTCATCACCAACTCTGATCTGGGACAGAACAGCACCTAGTCCCGCCTCAGAGGCATCTGTCTGTACAACAAACTCCTTTGTGAAGTCCGGGGTCACGAGCACCGGTTGTACACAAAGGGCCTGTTTCAACTTCTGGAATGCCTTCTCGGCTTCGGTATTCCACTTAACCATGCCCGACCCTCTCCCCTGCGTCAGAACGGTCGGAGGTACTACAATGGTGGCAAAGTCAGGTATGAACCGCCTGTGATACTCTGTAATCCCCAGGAAGGCTCAAACCTGTTTTTTATATACCTGTTGGGGCCATTTTTGAATTGCTTTGATCTTCTTGGTCTGGAGCTTGATCAGTCCCCGATCAATAACATACCCAAGGTATTTGGACTCCTCCAGGCCTATGACATACTTTTTTGGGTTGGCAGTTAAACCTGCTACCCTAAGAGAATCTATGACAGCTTGTACTTGCGGCAGATGTGATTCCCAATCTGGACTGTGGATGACCACATCATACAAATAGGTGGCTGCATAGGGGTGATGCGGCCTCAAGGTTTTATCCATCATTCTCTGGAAGGATGCTGGGGCCCCATGCAGACCAAATGGTAATTGCTTGTACTGGAAGGACTCCTCGGGGGTAGAAAAGGCAATTTTTTCCTTTGCTGACTCTGTTAGGGGGATCTGCCAGTAGCATCTGCTAGGGCACCTCCCAACCTGTCCACAAGTTCGTCAACCTGCGGCATTAGGAATGCGTCAAACTTAGACATGTTATTCAGTTTCCTGAAATCGGTACAGAACTTGATAGTGCCATCGGGATTTGGGACCAGCACTATAGGGCTCTATCACGTCTAACTCCAACATGGTTTATTATTTCCTTTGCTACCGCCTCAGGTATTTGGTAGAGTTTTACATTTATGCGCACCCCTGGTTCTGTAATTATATCATGTTGTAGTACGGTGGTCAGTCCGGGTAGGGGAGAGAAGAAAAATCTCTATTTTTACTGATAAATTCCTTAACGTCATTTTGTTGCTTCAGTGACAAGGACTCAGTTATGGGGACGTCCGGACTCATGGATAGCCTGTCTTTTTGAGGAGTGGGCACTACCAACAAAGTCTCCCTGTCTTTCCACGGTTTTAAGAGATTCACATGGTAAATTTGCTCAGGTTTGCTTTTCCCTGGCTAGTAAACTTTGTAGTTCACTTCCCCTACTTTTTCTCTAATCTCAAAGGGACTCTGCCACTTTGTTAGGAATTTAGTTTCAACCGTGGGGACTAGCACCAGTACTCTGTCTCCGGGGTTGAAAGTCCGGGTTTTGGCACCCCAATTATAAACACTTCTCTGGGCATCCTGGGCTCACTCCATATGTTCTCGCACCAGTAGAAGGACTGCTTCAAGGAAATATGCTCGGTGACGGTCCTATATGGGATGGCCTCTCCTTCCCACATCTCTTTTGCGACATCTAGCAGTCCCCTGGGATGTCTACCGTACAAGAGTTCAAAGGGGGAATACCAGGTAGACGCTTACGGAAACTCTCGTATGGCAAACATGAGATATGGCAGCAACATATCCCAATCTCTCCCATCTTTTTCCACTACCTTTTTCAACGTGCTTTTGAGCGTTTTATTAAACCTCTCCACAAGTCCATCCGTTTGGGGGTGGTAGCCCGAGGTAGGGAGATGGGATATTTTATACAAACTGCAGGTGCCCTGATCCATTAAGACCTCTTTAGAGATCCCCACCTGACTAAACACCTGGACCAACTCCCTGGCTATAGTCTTAGCAGAGGTGTTCCGCAAGGGTATGGCTTCCGGATAGCGGGTCGCGTAATCTAGTATTACCAGGATGTGCTGGTGTCCCCGGGCAGATTTTACTATGGGTCCCACGAGATCCATGCCAATTCTTTCGAAAGGCACTTCAATTATGGGCAGTGGAACAAGTGGACTGCGAAAATGGGATGAGGGCACAAAGAGATGACACTCAGGGCAGGATTCACAATTAGAGTTCAGCGAACTTCTAGAAGTCCGGGTTCTGCTAGTTCGGCCGAACTTCGGGACAAAGTCTGGGTTCGGGTCCGGACAGAACCCAAACTTTGTCCCGGACCCCGAACCCCATTGAAATCAATGGGGACCCGAACTTTTAGGCACAAAAATGGCTGTAAAATAGTCCTGGAAAGTCCTAGAGGTCTGCAAAAGGAAGGAAATGGGGGTAAGGGTGGGACAAGTGACCTACAAATAAATGGGGACAGGGAAATAACTTTAAATATTTTAAAAAAAATAAAAACCTAAAAAAATCAAAAATGGAGGTGGATGTGGACCATCTTCAAACTGGGTCTGAAAAGTATTAATTAACGGTAGAAGCCATATCACTGTTCTAAAATCATCTTAAAACTGTGTCAAAAAAGTATAAATAAGCCGGGAGAACCCATATCACTGTTCTGCAAACATCTGGAAAATGTGTGTGTCACTTTAAATAAAACCAGGAGAAACCATACTACTGTTCTGCAAACATCTGTAAAGTCTGTGTGTCACTTTAAATATAACAGGGAATAACTGAACATCTGTTCTGCAAACATCTGTAAAGTCTGTGTGTCACTTTAAATATAATATAAATTTCACTGTGTGTCTGAAATGTCTACAAACGTCTTGTCATCATACCAAAGAGGACCAAA
>BLSH010424453.1:322791-357058 GCA_018402905.1 Glandirana rugosa | reverse complement strand
TTGTAAGCAAGACTTGTGAAATCTCTTCATTTGATGACCCGAGTTTATGCCTCAGCTATAGAAGGATCCACAAAAATCCATATACAGTATCTTACAAAAGTGAGTACACCCCTCACATTTTTGTAAATATTTTATTATATCAGGTCTGGAGACATGCTTGGTCAGTCCATCACCTTTACCCTCAGCTTCCTTAGCAAGGCAGTGGTCGTCTTGGGGTTGGTGTCATGTTGGAATACTGCCCTGCGGCCCAGTCTCCGAAGAGAGGGGATCATGCTTTGCTTCAGTATGTCACAGTACATGTTGGCATTCATTTCCCAAAGACAACCTCTGGATATGACGCTGAGCATGTGCACTCCACTTCTCTGGTCGACCATGGCGAGGCCTGTTCTGAGTGGAACCTGTCATGTTAAACTTCTGTATGGTCTTGGCCACTGTGCTGCAGCTCAGTTTCAGGGTCTTGGCAGTCTTCTTATAGCCTAGGCCATCTTTATGTAGAGCAACAATTATTTTTTTCAATAAAATGGTGTAAACAAATTCACAGCAGCACACGTAAACATTCAAATAAGTGTATATGGACATCAAAAATCTAGTGCGAGTGCATATATGAATCAGTGCATGACCCCTGTGATCAAGTCGGATATGATGAAACATTAGGGGCGTGGCTATACGACGACTCTAAGCCGAGCTGGACGTGTCCCGAATGTGTCACAGTGTCAGATGGATGCTGATTCCTATTAAACGTGAGTGGTAACAGACAGCCTACGATTGTACACAAGCGATCTTGATTTTTATGAATTAAGCACAATTGGTTTTAAATAAAAGAGTGGTTTTAAATAGTATTATGCTATGAGAGGCTCTTTTTGCTTATATTCCCTTTAATTAACCTGTCTGGAATCCGGGGAGTGGAAGCTGATGCTGGCTTGTCCTACATGGAGTGATGTTCTTTTGATGAATTGGTTTCACTGGACATGTGGAGTGGCGGTGGATACTTGTGTGTCTTGCATAGTGATTTCCTTTTGATAAGCTGATTTTCACCGGACATCTGGTGAGCCTCAGTAATTTTTAGTGTTATTTGCACTTTTGCACATTGGTGGAGGAAGAGTGGTGAGTGTTGGATTTAATTCAACACTGCCTGACACTGTGGACTTTTGGACTGTTTAATGATGCACTGATTCATATATACACTCGCACTTTATAGATTTTTGATGTTCATATACACTTATTTGAATGTTTACATGCGCTGCTGTGAACACGGATGAATTTGTTTACACCATTTTATTGATTGTATTATTTTAAAGCAGGAGCATTTGATTAGTAGATTATATTATCACAGCGTGGTGATTTTCATTTTATCATTTTTTTCAGATCTTCAGAGAGTTCTTTGCTTTGAGATGCCATGTTGAACTTCCAGTGACCAGTATGAGAGAGTGAGAGTGATAACACCAGATTTAACACACCTGCTCCCCATTCACACCTGAGACCTTGTAACACTAACAAGTCACATGACACCGGGGGGGGGGGGGTTGCTTATTTGGCCCAATTTGGAAATTTTCTCTTGGGGGTGTACTCACTTTTGGTGCCAGCGGTTTAGACATTAATGGCTGTGTGTTGAGTTATCTTGACGGGACAGCAAATTTACATTGTTATACAAGCTGTACACTTACTACTTTACATTGTAGCAAAGTGTCATTTCTTCAGTGTTGTCACATGAAAAGATAGAATAAACTATTTATAAAAAGGTGAGGGGTGTACTTTTGTGAGATACTGTATAAGACATATAGATGTGCTATTGCTTTCTTAATTGGTAAACCTTTCTTTATGTGAACTGTATCAACCATGCTCTCTGTTTCTCCAACTAATTTTAATGGGTCTTCTAACATATATTTTACAGTATCTGAAAGCTATGAAATCTTACTTTCTTGTCCTGTAAATTACATCATTTGTAAAGCACACAAGCAAAAGCAGAGATACTATGCTCATTGCCAGCTCAGTGGATAGACCAGTTTTTTTTGGGTTGAGAAGATCATTTTCAGGCAATATATTTATTATATAGCTTTTAAATCTTGCTAAATAATGTTATAGTTTTGTGAACGGCACAACTTTATATTTGTAGAGAGGAGATCAACTAAAACATGGGAAAATAACAGTGTTAGAAATTAAATTGTTCTCTAAAACCAAGTCAGGTCCCTAATGGACAGCCAGCAAGGTCATTATCTTAATCCAAAAGGAATGTAGATCTAGCTAGAGCCCTACAAGATGACTGTGAATTCTAAGCGTTGCTTACGAAAAAATATAAAATCACCTCATTACAATGCAGTGGATACAGAAAGGGTGATTATATCAGTTTTATGGAACTAGCGATTGTGCATACTTTTTTTTAATCTAATAAGAGAGAACTCTTTCTTAAATCATATCATTGTTTAGCACTTTTCTTTCATTTATAGATGGTCTAATACACTGTTTACACTGGACAGTCATCTATAACCACTTCAGCCCCGGAAGGATTGTCCATGTTAGGACCAGAGCACTTTTTTGCGATTCAACACTGCGTCATTTTAACTGACAATTGCGCAGTCGTGCGATGTTGTACCCAAACTAAATTTGCGTCCTTTTTTCCCCACAAATAGAGCTTTCTTTTGGTGTTTTTTGATCACCTCTGCGTCATTTCTGATCCCCGCTATAAACAAAAAACAGAGCAACAATTTTGCAAAAAAAAAATATTTCTTACATTTTGCTAACATACAAATCTTCCTCACATTTGTGTTTAAAAAAATCATAATCGGCGTTTATTGATTGGTTTGCGCAAAAGTTGTCACATTTACAAACCATGAGAATTCATTTTTATCAGGACTGCGATATTGCAGCGGTCATGTCTGACATTTTTGACACTTTTTTGGGACCAATGACATTTATACAGCGGTCAGAAATTTAAATATCCACTGATTACTGTGTAACTGTCATTGGCAGGGAAAGGGTTAACCTGCAGGGGGCAGTAAAGGGGTTAGCTGTGTTCCCTTGGTGTGTTCTAACTGTGAGGGGGCTGGGCTGGCAGGGGTCGGTAGAGATCGGTAGATCTCTTACATGCCGTCTGTCAGAATGGGAAACCGCTGTGTTTACATCAGCAGTTCCCCATTCTGGCTCTGTCACAGGGCATCGCGAGTCGCCGGCAGACATCGAGTCCACCCGACCCGTGGCCCCGCTCACGGGGTGGGCAGCGTGCACGAGTGGGCGCCGCTGGTGGCGCGCACTCGCCCCCTAGCCGCTGTGCACTAAAGTGATGACTATAAGCGGCGATTAACAGGACAGAGCCACACTGTCACCGCTTATAGAAGTACAGCAGTTGGCAAGTGGTTAATCACCATATACACTGCATGGTATTAAATAATTTCCCATTATGTGACTGCAATCTGTGCCTTCCATAATACTGTAAAATAACAATCATGATGCTTACTTACCAATATTTTGCTGTAGTACATCCTACAGGCAGGTTTAGGACACACCCATGCAGACAATTTAATATTCCATTCTGCATTTTTAATATTTCATTCTAAGCATTAATAAAAGAGCTTCTACCCACTGAATAGAGTTTTAAAATATGTATATTCGCATTACTTAATATCCCCTAGGACAGTGCCCAAGTCCCCATGCCCTTTTTTTTTACAACTCCTTGCTTATTAGCCTTGAAAATTGATGGAATTGATTTAAAAAATTAATCTCTCATTGACATTGGGCTTCAGACTAACATTTGAACTTAGAAGCAGTACAGTAAACATACCAAGAACCAAATCCAGGTACATTTGACTCATCCCTATTCCTAGCAAGTAGAGAGTAACTTGCTCATTGAGCACTGTAGCTGCAGCCACTGCAAAGGAATTCATCCCCAATATTTACTGCAGAACCTTTTAAGTTTTACTTTCAGTAAACTAAGAGCAGTTGCACAATAAGAGGGGAGAGTGCAAAGTGCTGGGACTATACTTGAACAATTTCACTGCTTATCTTGTGAACTTGGAATCTTAGAAGATTGTGCCACAGCTACAAAGATCAGTAATGCTTATTTACTGTTTGTCAACATTTTGTGAATGTTTAAATGTCCATAAAATGGATGGTTAGGGTTAACCAAGGGTCAATAAGAGGCTATAAAGGGAAAATGTATTTACATTTTATTTCTCTTTTTTGGGTTACTTCAACAGGAGAAATAGAGAGTTCAAATAGAATTAATCAACCTAATGGGGACACAGTTGGTAATAAAAACCTGAAAGAGGCTCTATCCCCCTCACCACTCTTAAGAAACTAAAAAATAAATTGTGGGGTTAAAAATAACTTTAAATCTTTCAGTAGCACAAAGAAGCCAATAACTGACCAAAAATAGGGCTAAATTAACAGTGAAGTCTAATGCTGGCCCTACACTATATGAAAAATCGGCTGAACCCATTTTCGAAAAACGAACAATCGGCTGTGAGAGCAAACGATAGTGGCATCACGTAATGACTGATAAATCATTCAATGGACATACAGGAATCCCTTTTTTTGTTCGTTTTTTAACATATACCTAGTGCAAACAGTTTGAACGGGAAACACATTAACCTTTTGATCTATCGTTCTTTCGGCCGAAAATTTCCAAACTTGTCATTCTTTTTTTGGCTAAAGAACATCCCAACCGATTACCGATTTGTGCCCATTTACTGGTCGAAAGACAAACGAACTGTCCAAATGAACGATTTTCGGGCCGATTTTTTGTATAGTGTATGGCCAGCATAAGGCTACACTGGTGATTAAGTTCTATTGCTAATTAGTAAAGATGTGTAAATCTGCTTGGGTTTGATCTGCTGAGGGTTCGATGAATCCTGAGGAGGGGTTGAGGGGTGTTAATGCATTCTAACCATTTTGTAGGACTAATAGGCAAGTTACCTTAAAAAGGGGGATAAGAAGCTGGGGACTGCATTGGAGGACTAATTCCAAACATATTTTTTTAAAGTACAGTTCAGAGAGGGTCCTTTTTATGCAGCTTCAAAGGCATTATAGGAAGGGAAAAACACAAATCCTCTACATTTCAAGCTTGTGAAATGCCTTAAAACTGTACGTGGTGTTATTTAACAGTACTATATTCACAGACAGCTTCAGCAGCAGCATACTCGGAATCGTATATTGGGCCGTGGAATTGTTTTTTTTTTTCATTTGCAATTAGCTTGTCTTGTACAAACAGATGATTCATTAAAAATGGCCATATCATCTTAAAATAAAAATCAATAAACCCACAAAAGAAATCAAAACCCCAAAATATCACCCTTATTTTTTTAATGAAAGCCTTGCAGCAGAAATAAAAAAGAGCAGTTTGCTATGGACAAGGGAGCAGCTAGTGACCACTGCATTTATATCTACTAAAGATAAAAAGGACCCAAAAAATAAGAACATAAAATATGACAAGGGATATGGTTATCCAAAGAACTAGCAACCAGAATTATAGCACAGACCTCTTCTCTCTAACACCAAACTGTGAACAAACAATGCCAGACTGGTAATGGGCACTGGTCCTGCATTGTACATCATCATGTCAGTAAGCAAAGGTGGCAACATGATTGGTTGTGGACTAGGGAAAAAAATGACTGCAGAACAGTTGTCACAAACAAAACCGACAGAGAGTAAAAACATGTAGCCCTAGAATTAATCTCCTTGATGATGACAGATTTACCTGTTTGTGAACTGCTACCAGTAAATGAACTAGATTCAAGCAGTTCATTTTTTAGGTAGTAATGTAATGTAATCACCAGTGTAGCCCTAGCTATGAACAATGAAAGAAAGCCATGTATCACACAAAACCCCACTAGGTCACATTTTAAGACTTTAAGGCTGGGTTCACACTGCTCCGACAAGAAAGTCAAACGACTTCTGATCTGACTTTGCCCTGCAACTTTGGTCCGACTTTGATCTGACTTCCATGCTACTTTAATGAACAGGATCCGACTTTGAGATGAGTGTGACATGGGTCTGGTGTATATTTCTATGTCAAATTTACAGTCCGGCAGGCCAGGAAAGAGGGGGGCTGAGCAAGAAACCCCGGGCATGATGGGTCTATGATGGCAGGGTCTCCAGGTTACATCACCACATGGTCACATCCCATAGCTATATAAGAACTGTCAAACATGGGAGCTGCCAGAACAGAGGGAACATTTGTTATGGGAGGAGAATTTTTTTTTTGGGGCAGCGGCCATCGTGATTGACTTTGGATCTACATTGGGGACATTATTCATTTTTCATAAAGGATTGTCAAAAATTGCCTCATGTTTTTGTTACACTACACTGTTTTTTTTGGGGTGAATGGGTAGGGGTACTATGGGGGGTGGGATCTTGGGGCCCCATTTCTTAAAGGGAGCTTCCAGATTCCAATAGGTCCATGCCCGCAGACCCCACAACCAAAGCCAAGGGTTGTGTGGAAGAGACCCTTGTCCCATCAACAGGAGGACAAAGTGCTTTGGGGTGGGGTTGGGGGGCAGAGCCCATGTTGAGGGCATGTGGCCTGGTATGGTCAGGAGGGGGGGGCACTCGCTTGACCCCCCTTTCCTGGCCTGGCCTGTCAGGCTACATGCTCAGATAAGGGTTTGGTATGGATTTTGGAGGGGACCCCACACATTTTTTTTTTCATTTTGGCGTGGGGTTTCCCCTCAAAATACATACCAGACATAAAGGTCTGGGATGGATTTGGGGGGACCCCAGGCATTTTTTTTGCAATACCTTTTGCATGGCTTACATTGCTTCTGGACACAAGTCTCATATCACAAGTCGAATCAGTTAAGTTGAACTTCCATTCAATTCTATGGTCTGAAATTGGTCAGAAGTCTGACCAAAGTAGGCAGGAATCTTTTCCAAAGTCGGACCAACACAAGTCAGACCAGTTAAGACAGCTCTCATATCGTCATTGATTTTTGAATTGTCATGCACTCCCACGTCGCACTAGTGTGAACTGGCCCTAAAGCCTCGTACACGCGGGACGACGATCGTACGTACGATTGTCGCAAATTGTATGTTGGATAATGTAACTTGCATACTGACTGCACTACATGATCGTACGAGCACAGAAAGAACGTGCAGGTGCATGTAATTAGCATCCGGCCGTTCCTGACTTCGGAGCATGCGTGTTTTGCACAATACAACTTGTTGTACCAACTGCTCTGTACACACGATACAACGGTCGTATGAGCGCTTGTTGGTACGACCAAGTTTTCTAGTTTGCTCATACAACTCCCTTGTACGACCGACGTATGTTCAACTGTTCTAATCGCGCATGCGAACGATCGATATCGCATACAACGGTCGTTAGTACGACCTGTTGTATACGATCGTCGTCCCGTGTGTACGAGGCTTAAGACTTTCCCTTATATGAAACAGCTGTGACAATAATTAAGCCAAAAATACTGATTAAATTGCTTGTGACAGGTGAAGGACATCCTGAAACATGATCTGCGAGGGATACTTGATGACTGCCATTGAAAAATACTGATATTCACTAAGGGCCAGTTCACACCAGAATGAAGTGGCTTTTTCAGTGTCTTTCCCACACCGCATTTAAAACACTGGCTTTGTGGTCTGCTGTGGGTGCTAGTACATTGTTAACAGCACCCCAAATGCATATTTTAAATATAGTGCGCTTGCCGGCACCACGTCGCATGATACAGCAGTACCATGCGATTTAGTGAGATACGTTTTTCAAAAGTAGTGCATACATTACTTTTTGTGTGCTTTCCAGTGCGATTTGCAGCCCATTCAAATGAGTGGGCTGCCAAGTCACACCGTAGGGGAACGCACAGGAACGCAATTCTGGTGTGAACCAGCCCTAATACATGTATTACCAGATCTCAATGGGAGTAGTATTTTTTTTCTCTTACTTTTGCAAAGAAACTAATTTATAATAACATGTCTTCATTCTTCCATGTGGAACATGTTTTAAGGATTTTCAATATGTTTTCTCAATTACCTCTAAGATGAAAGAGTAAGAAAAATAGGTTCCCAAGAGTTTAAGAACTGAAAAACAAATGAATTACTTCCCATAGAATTTCCCCGGCACAAAAATCATTTATCAATGCCAACAGCACCTATGATTACGAAAAAATCTGAATGAACGTCTATGTTAAGGAAAAGGTTTGATTGATGCTTAGGTGCATGTAAATGCTTGTCATATGGAAATCCATACATGAGTAGTTGGGACTGCTCGGCCAAATATGAACAAAGAAAATGTATGACAAACTTTTATCTAGAGTTATAGCACTTCCTTCCTATCATAGAGTAAGTACAATAAAAGCTTTTATTATATCTTTGATTTCATACAATAAATGTAAAACATGAAATATACTGCAGGGATGATTTATAAAATAACAGAGCCATCACAAAATGAAATGCATTACAGCTTTGCCTATTCAGTGCAGGTTAGATGAGTTCATTACCACTGGAAGATGTTCTAATTTCATTCCCTATTTTTGGAGTAAATTCAAAAAGCTGTTTTCTTAAAAGTCTATTATGAATTTGTAGGCAGCAAAGAACCTTCCAGACTTGTGATGTGTATATATCTGGCCTGCAGATGTCACTATTTAAAGTTGTTACATGTATAATAATTTCTATACGCCATACAGTACCTCACAGAAGTGAGTACACCCCTCACATTTTTGTAAATATTTTATTCTATCTTTTCATGTGAAAACACTGAAGAAATGACACTTTGCTACAATGTAAAGTAGTGAGTGTACAGCTTGTATAGCAGTGTGCATTTGCTGCCCCCTCAAAATAACTCAACACACAGCCATTAATGTCTAAACCGCTGGCAACAAAAGTGAGTACACCTCTAAGAAAAAATGTCCAAATTGGGTCCAATTAACCATTTTCCCTCCCCTGTGTCATGTGGCTCGTTAGTGTTACAAGGCCTCAGTTGTGAATGGGGAGCAGGTGTGTTAAATGTGGTGTTATCACTCTCACTCTCTCATGCTGGTCACTGGAAGTTCAACATGGCACCTCATGGCAAAGAACTCTCTGAGGATCTTAAAAAATTAATTGTTGCTCTACATAAAGATGACCTAGGCTATAAGAAGATTGCAAAGACCCTGAAACTGCAGCACAGTGGCTTTATACTTTATTAACATACAGTGGTTTAATAGGACAGGTTAAACTCAGAACAGTCCTCGCCATGGTCGACCAAAGAAGTTGAGAGCACGTGCTCAGCATCATATCCAGAGGTTGTCTTTGGGAAATAGACATATGAGTGCTGCCAGCATTGCTGCAGAGGTTGAAGGGGTAGGGGTTCAGCCTGTCAGTGCTCAAACCATACACCGCACACTGCATCCAATTGGTCTGCATGGCTGTCATCCCAGAAGGAAGCCTCTTCTAAAGATGATGCACAAGAAAGCCTGCAAACAGTTTGCTGAAGACAAGCAGACTAAGGTCATGGATTACTCAAACTATGTCCTTTGATCTGATGATACCAAAATAAACGCATGTGGTTCAGATGGTTTCAAGCGTGTGTGGCGACAGCCAGGTGAGGAGTACAAAGACAAGTATGTCTTGCCTACAGGAATAAAGAAAAGGTGAGATCACCAAAAGCACTCATACCGGGTCACGAAGCCAAATTTCAGTATAATTTATTGGTAACTGACATAGAAGTTGGACTCAAAAAATAAGTGACAAGAAAAGAACAAAAACACCACCAGAATTGGAAAGATAAAAAGAGACAACGTTGTCTGTAAATTAAAATTAATTTACAGACAACGTTGTCTCTTTTTATCTTTCCAATTCTGGTGGTGTTTTTGTTCTTTTCTTGTCACTTATTTTTTGAGTCCAACTTCTATGTCAGTTACCAATAAATTATACTGAAATTTGGCTTCGTGACCC
Source organism: Glandirana rugosa (assembly GCA_018402905.1). Taxonomy (NCBI): domain Eukaryota; kingdom Metazoa; phylum Chordata; class Amphibia; order Anura; family Ranidae; genus Glandirana; species Glandirana rugosa. The sequence continues at coordinate 347,188 of BLSH010424453.1, read as the reverse complement.
GGTATGAGTGCTTTTGGTGATCTCACCTTTTCTTTATTCTTGTATCCTTTTTACTCAGGGGTCTGCATCATAATTGATGAATAGCCATTTTTACTTGGGAATTTCATCCCTCGTATATTAATAACTCCAATTACATCTCAACGGGGGACTTTTTAACAATAGTTTTTGCCTACAGTCAAGCATGGTGGTGGGTGTGTCATGGTCTGAGGCTGCATGAGTGCTGCCGGCACTGGAGAGCTACAGTTCATTGAGGGAACCATGAATGTAACATGTACTGTGACATACTGAAGCAATGCATGAACCCTCCCTTCGGAGACTGGGCCACAGGGCAGTATTCCAACATGATAATGATCCCAAATACACCTCCAAGATGACCACTGCCTTGCTAAAGAAGCTGAGGGTAAAGGTGATGGATTGGCCAAGCATGTCCCATCTTGCCTAGTCAAGTCTGTGAATATCAGAGTATTACAATGCCTCATGGGACATGTAGTTCCGCAACAACTGGAGGGCTGTAGTTTTGAGATCCCTGAAATGTATACTTTGTAGCTAGGCTGTAGCCAGCCTGAGTTTTGTTTATGTTAGGTTTCTCTGAGATTCAAGAACATTGTTTCGGGGGAATTGTTCACCAGTAGAAAGAGTGAGAAGATACATTGGGGTTGATTTACTAAAAGTGGAGAGTGCAAAATCTGGTGAAGCTGCGCATGGTAGCCAATCAGCTTCTAACTTCAGCAAATATATATTGACGTTGGACCCAATGCAACCACTGCAGGGACTTTCTACTAGCAGTGCTACAGCCTAATCTACCACCTAGTATGTTAAGACTGGATTGTCACCACAGAGGAGTTGGTGACTGCTGCTGTTGCTGGAATGAAAATCAGAGAGATGCCCTGCACCTGGAAGAAATCTTGCTACAGAGACTGTTGAGAAACCTTGGATTCTTAGTGCCCCTTTGCCTTAGGCCCTGCCCCAGCCCATACTCATCTTGTCCAGATAGAGACTGTGGGAGACTCTAAGTAAAGCCACCCACAGTGTCAGAAGAGGAGCATAGTCTTGGCACTGTGTCCTTAGAAAGACCATTTGGAGAGAGGGAAGAAGGAGAGGAATACTGAAGGAGGAGGCACCCACTACTACTGCCCTGACATCTGTCTTTGAACCCACAGAGACTTTATCGGTGGCATTTAATGTTGCCTTGGCTGTCACTGACTCAGTACCACAATCCTCCATAGCTACAGATGGAGTGCTACAAAGTGATACTCAAAGTGACTCTCCCCCAAATGGCCAAAAGCTCAAAAAAACTGCTGAGATGTTTGTCTTGATTCCTATGTACTATCTGAGTGTTAGAAACCCCAAGAGCTGACTAAAAGAGTACACCTGAAAAGAATTGTAAACAAAAGAGTTCAGGAGTATGGACTGCATTATCCATATATGTTAGCAGACTTGTTAAAAAAAGATTGAGATATATATAGATATGTAGTGTGAGGATGTAATATAGGACTACCTGGGATACCTAAGCCCTATAGATCCAAAGAACTGTCATCTGCTTTTGGAGACCAGTTTTACAGTTGCTTATACACCTAGGGCTATGGTAGGCATATTTTCATAGACAGAGTTACCAATCGCAGACCTGGCAATAGTGACTCCATCGCTACCATGGACAAGATGGCCTGACACCACAATATTATCCCCGCTTGTTGGGAAGCAATGTATTTTGGTGACAATAGTTTTTAATGTCTATGTCTAAATTGATTTAGAATCCCTTTTATCATGATGTATCAATAAACTTTGCTATATTTTTTAGAATATTTTTTGTAGCTCTGCTCTATTGTACTGGTGCCGTGATAGTCTAGCTTTCTTTCAAAGCTTCTTTCTCCCTTTCCCCCGGGTATCGGTTGGGGACCGATTCACCCGTGCACCCTTTGTAATATCTAACATGGATGAGGCACCCTGAAACTGGATTTATCCCAACTCGTACGTCCTCTTGAGGTACTAATATAAGGTGGAACTAAACCCATCAAGTTAACCATTTCAAAAAACAGTTACATTTCTGGAATGCAGGGATTACTAACTGTCAACCCATCAAATAGCTAGTGTCATAACTGATCACATGTGCAGCACCATGGCAGTTTCAGATCAAACAGAAGCAGCTTCCTTGCTTGTAAAGGATAGGAGGGTTTAATTCCACTTTAAGGCTGTTAGCAGATCGGAATTGCCTAAAAGTGCCTAAAAATGGAGAGCAACTGAGCATGTGCAGAGCAGGGTGAAACAGTGTATTACTGGATTTTAAACAGTATATACACTTGTTTGTAATGTTCTACGTACTGTAGCTATACCTGCAAAAGGGGCCAGCCTAAAGTGATCTAGCAGGACTCTATTTTCTGACTAAAGTCACTTTAATGCAGAGAATGTGTTAAAGTAAAAAAACAGTTTGAATTTAGAACCACTTTAAAACATCTGTTGTTATCAGATGATGCTGCTGTAGAGTCTAAGGACACCAGTTAGTTGCTCTTAACAGATCCAATTGTAACTGGGAGGCTACCACTGAAATGTTAGAGTCATCATCACCTTTGGTATTACTGAGAGAGCCTGCTACTAAAGAAATTAGAGCCCTTAGTCATTTGTTGTTGACCTAAGAAAGCCTGATAAATTGTGGCTTTCAGGTATCCTGTACCCCTAACCCTTTTTTCCTTGACATTTGAACAAAAAAGTAAAGGATTTAAAATTCTGAAGTCTGTCTGTCACCATCAGTGAGTTGATCAATGTTTAGGTGCAGCTACTGTTAAAATCCAGCAGCTCTTTCAGGGGTCATAGTTATGCTGTCAAAGAGTGGGCCAAAGCTAATATTAACCCTATGGCCTAAGACTGGGATGCCATTAAAATGCATATGTGTGTAAAGGTAGGTGTCCCAATACTTTTGGCTAGATAGTGTATCTGGCAAGATTTGCAATGGTGGTGGAACTTGACTGGCCTGCACAGAGTCCTGACCTAAACACAACAGAACACCTTGGGGATGAATTAGAGTGGAGACTGCAAGCCAGGCCTTCTCCTCCAACATCAGTGCCTGACCTCACAAATGCACTTCTGGAAGGATGGTCAAACATTCCCATAGACATACTCCTAAACCTTGTGGACAGCCTTCCCAGAAGATTTGAAGCTGTTATAGATGCAAAGGGTGGGCCAACTCTATATTGAACCCTGGGCTGACATTATACAGGGTGGGCCATTTATATGGATACACCTTAATAAAATGGGAATGGTTGGTGATATTAACTTCCTGTTTGTGGCACATTAGTATATGTGAGGGGGGGAAACTTTTCAAGATGGGTGGTGACCATGGTGGCCATTTTGAAGTCGGCCATTTTGAATCCAACTTTTGTTTTTTCAATAGGAAGAGGGTCATGTGACACATCAAACTTATTGGGAATTTCACAAGAAAAACAATGGTGTGCTTGGTTTTAACGCAACTTTATTCTTTCATGAGTTATTTACAAGTTTCTGACCACTTATAAAATTTGTTCAATGTGCTGCCCATTGTGTTGGATTGTCAATGCAACCCTCTTCTCCCACTCTTCACACACTGATAGCAACACCGCAGGAGAAATGCTAGCACAGGCTTCCAGTATCCGTAGTTTCAGGTGCTGCACATCTGGTATCTTCACAGCATAGACAATTGCCTTCAGATGACCCCAAAGATAAAAGTCTAAGGGGGTCAGATCGGGAGACCTTGGGGGCCAAGGAAAAAAAATCTGCAGAAAATCAATTAGTGTGTATGGGGTCTTAGATTGGGAGCTTGTTGCAGCCAGGGACTCAAGTCAATGTTTGTTAGCACTAATCTTGCCCAGGGACCTGGACAATTAAAATTGTAGGGTTTACACTGCACAGGTACATCTTCTTAGAAAACTGGTGCTTGGTTTATGTGCATGCAAATGGACTTAGAATTTTGGCCTGTAGTTGTAGATTTGATGCACATAGCTAAGGGCTAACACATCAAATTGTATTATGTCTTCCTGGTCATCATGTGCAATCACGCACATAGGGGGGCCATGATATGAATGAATGAGACAGATTGAAAGATACTGGTGGGCGTGTGTCAGTGTGCTAACAATACAACCTATCTTATATAAAGGACTGCAGTAAGGGGGTAGGTTTGGCCTCAGATCAGGCCATGTTATTTGCTGTGATTTTTTGGGGGGAGAAGGACCAATATTGTGACTAATGACAAATGCCCCACTAGGGCTGTTTGGATGTTTGCTGAAATTCGTGTGCATTTTGTCCATCAAAAGTAATTTTATGTGGCTGTGCTGACAATGTTGTGTGTGTGTATTGTTCGTGTCTGACCATGCATTCTTCTAGGAGATAATACTGAACAATGTGTGTGTGTGTGTAGAATGTGGGGGGTAAGTGTTATTGTTTGAATATGTGCCTTTTTTAATAATATGTTGTAATGCTTTGTAAGAATAATAACTTAAGGCTGGGTTCAGACCTATGTGAATTGGATGCGTCTTACACCGCATACAATTCACAGGACACTTGAAAACACTTTGTTTTCAATGTGTCCAGTTCACATAGGTGCAATGAATTTGCAGTTCGCATTGCACAGAAAATGTGTGTGTTTTCTGTGCAGTGCAGTGCAAATTTCCAGCCCATTATGTTAAATGGGAATGCATCTGACATGCAGATGTGTTTCCCCCTGCTCACTGCACCTCCCCCCTCCCTCACCTGTCAGCCGTTGTGCTGTGAAATCGGACAGGACGATGAACAGCATCCCCTGTCCTTCTCACAGGCATCGGGGCTGGAATTCGCACCGGACTGGTATGAATCCAGCCTAAGTATGTTTCTATAATCTTGCACCTAAAAATGTGATGTGGGTGTTGGAGGGTGTTTAGTTGTATTCTGAAATGTGTTGCCTGTTCCACACTGTGAAAGTAAAACTGTGTCCACTCTAAGGTTTAGACAAATGTTAGATTGTTAGCTCCTATGAGCAGGGTCCTTAGAACCCAATTGCTAACTGTTTTGTTAAATGGAGAACCATATATAACTGTAGAATATGTTAATGCCAGTAAATATGTACACAAATGTGTTTCTGCTGTCAAAATAAAAGTACATTATTGATCTCTTTGTTGTTTTTCTCTTTTCTTCTTACTTTTTAATTCGTTTTGGGGGTGGTGGTATTGGGGAAATGGAATATCTTCCCAGTTCACGTTGCTGCGGTGTCCAAGATCAAGCCGTTCTGGGTCAGGTATGCATCTTCAGGGGAAGGCCACACTAAATTTTTTGACAAAACGGCATGGGATCCTCCAAATCCATACCAAACCCTCATCCGAGCATGCAGCCTGGCGGTCAGGGTGGGGGGGGCAAGCGAGCGCCCCCCCTGGGCCACACCAGGCCACATGCCCTCAACATGAGGGGTGTGGGTGCTTTGGGATGGGGGGCTTTGCGCCCCCCCACCCCAAAGCACCTTATCCCCATGTTGATGGGGACAAGGGCCTCTTCCTGACAACCCTGGCTGGTGCTTGTTGGGGTCTGAGGGTGAGGGGCTGATAAGAATACGGAAGCCCCTTTAACAAGGGGACCCCAAGATCCTGGCCCCCCCATCTGAATGAACCCATACCTATTCACCAAAAAAGTGTAAAAATGTTTTACAAAATAGAGATATTTTTTATCCAATCTTTTAAGTCCCGCGATGTACATCCATGGTCAATCACGGCGCCCGATGGACCAGGAAAATAGACACAAATCTAAATGCTCTGCCTCAATGGGAGGGCTCCCGCCAACTGCTGTCTCTTTGCTTTGACAGGTGTTATATTGTCAAGGAGCGGGGCCACCCAGTGACGTAACCAGGTTACTCTACCCCTTCTGACATCACATGCCGACACATGGCATCAGAGGGGGCGGGCCCTCCTGATGATGTCATCATATGTAAGAGACACCAGAGAGCGGGCGACAACACAAGGAATGAAGATGGCAGCGCGGAAGAACACAGCGGAGGGAGAAGGCGGCGCCAGAAGACGGCAGCAGGAGAAGATGACGACAAGGACCCCGCAGAAGAAAAAAGACCCATGCAGAAGAGAGAAGACCCTGAAAAAGAGCCGAAGAAAGAAGACGGCGGAGGAGAGGGGAGACAAAATTGGAAGAGACGCTAGAGCTGCCTTAATAAAATACTTTAAAAACATTTTTTTTAGGTGAATGGTTAGGGGTACAATGTACCCCTTACTCACTCACATGGGGGGCGGAATATGGGGGTCCCCTTTTTAAAGGTGGCTTCCAGATTCCTATAAGCCCCCCACCAGCACACCCCGACAACCACCAGCCAGGGTTGTCGGGAAGAGGCCCTTGTCCCCATCAACATGGGGACAAGGTTCTTTGGGGTGGGGGGTGCAGGGCACCCCCTGCCCCAAAGCACCCACCTCCCATGTTGAGGGCATGTGGCCTGGTATGGTCCAGGAGGAAGGGATGGCGCACGCTCGTCCCCTCCCTTTCCTGACCTGCCAGACCGTATGCTTGGATAAGGCTCTGGTATGGCTTGGCAGGGGGTTCCCCTTAAAATCCATACCAGACCTTAAGGGCCTGGTTTGGATCTTGGGGGGACCCCATGCCATTTTTTTTTAAATTTTGGTGTGGGGTACCCAAAGGGCCTGGTATAGACTGGGGGGGGGGGGCACACGCCATTTTGTAAATCACATTTTGACTTGGGGTTCCCCTCAAAATCCAGACCCGCACCACAGCTTAATATTATTGAATATGTAAATACCATTGCATGCATTTAAAGAGTTCATAGTATGGAAGCAATCAAAATGAAGTGCATTAGTGTACATGCATATCTTCAGCATATAATGCCAAGTACAATGCAAGCTTTCAGAAAGTGACAACATCTGTGAGATTTGAACCAGTGCTTTCAATCTTTGAAGGTAGCCAACAAACTACTACACTACCAAGCTACACATCATTTAACATAGAAACTACAATTACGAATGTTGGATTCTTTTCATTCGATGTTTTGCATTTGAGGTATTAATATTATGGTAACAACCATGCTAACGTGGAAGCTGAATGTAAAAAAAAAAAAAAAATTTCTGGCAAAAAAAAAAAATGCATGGGCCCCCCCCAAAGTCCATACCAGGCCCTTTGGGTCTAGTATGGATTTGGAGGGGAACCCCCCACGCATTTTTTAAAAAAAATTGGTGTGGGGGTTCCCCCAAAATTCATGCCAGACCCTTATCCGTGCATGCAGTCTGAAGGGGAAGGGGGGGCTGACCCATTCCAGACCACATGCCCTCAACATGGGTGGGTGCTTTGGGGCAGGGAGGGCTCTGCGCCCCCCACCCCAAAGCACCTTGTCCCCATGTTGATGGGGACAAGGGCCTCTTCCCAACAACCCTGGGCTGTGGTTGTAGAGGTCTGTGGGCAGGGGGCTTATCGGAATCTGGAAGCCCCCTTTAAAAATGGGGCCCCAGATCATGGCCCCCCTATGTGAATGAGTATGTGGTACATTGTACCCCTACTCATTCACCTAAAAAAATTGCAAAAAATGAACACACTACACAGGTTAATGCAGCTCCGGCATCTCTTCTGCAGTGGTTTTCTTTCTTCTTCTGCGGGGGTCTTCTGCTCTTTTGCAGGGTTCTTCTGCTCTTTGGCTGGGGGCTTCTTTCTTCTGAGGGATCTTCTTTCATTGGCTCTTTTGAGGGGTCTTTGGCTCTTTTTTCTTCTGAGGGGTCTTCTTTGTTTTGCTATTTTGCTGGGTCTTCTGTTTCCGCTGTCTTCTCCCTGTCTTCTTCCTTCGATGTTGACTTGCCGTGCTCTCCCGGTGTAATGCTGTGTCCACCGCATGCTATGACTTATAAAGCCATGGGACATGGCCACCTGGTGATGTCACCTGGACACCCCGCCCCCTTGTGACATAACATACCAATCGTGGGCGGGAAAGTCACAAGGGACGGGGTCTCTGAATTACATCACCCGCCCAATCCGTTATCATTTTTTTACTCTTCATCGTGTCGGCGGCGGGCGCGGCGAAAAGCGGAGGACAAAGATGCGGGGAAGAAGAAGCTGGAGGAAGACCGAAAGAAGGAGAAAACCTTGTGAAAAATGCAGGGAAGGAGAAGATGGAGGAGGGGACCCCAATGCACCCTTCCCATTTTGAGGGCATGTGGCCTGGTATGGTTCAGGAGGGGGGATCTCTCTTTCCCCCCTTTTCCTGACCTCCAGGCTGCATGCTTGGATTAGGGTCTGGTATGCATTTTGGGGGAACCCCCACGCCATTTGTTTTTTTAATTTTGGCGTTGGGGGGTCCCCTGCGAATCCATACTAGACCCAAGGGTCTGGTGTGGATTTTGGGGGGACCCCACGTCAATTATTTTTTTTGCTGCGGGGTTCCCCCTAAAATCCATACCAGTCCTGAAGGACCTGGTATAGACTGGGGGGGACCCCACGCAATATTTTTCAGCGTCTTTTTATCTATATGGCCGGGAGGCGGCAATACATTACAGCCGCAATCAAGTTTAAATTACTTTTTTTCCTTTAAATGCACCACTTTAGAGGCAGACTAAGGGGACCCCCAAGGCACGATATTTAAAGGAATTTTATATTTTTAGAGTTTCACTTGAAGCATTCTTGAAGTCACTGCTCCTTTAAAAACTATTGTTTTAAAAACATTCCTTGTGAAGTTAAATAGTTGCATTCTGTCAAGTTTGTAATGCATAATGGACTCTATTTCATAAAAGTAATCCACCTGATCTATCCAGTGTTTCGTTGAAGATACTGTTAGTGTCCACCATAATTGGGGGATCAAGCTGAGTGCTGTAATTATTATACATTATTATTATACAGGATTTATATAGCGCCAACAGTTTGCACAGCGCTTTACAATAAAGAAGGGACACAGTACAATTACACTACAGTTCAATACAGAAGGAATAGGAGGGCCCTGCTCGTGGAGCTTACAATCTAATAATGACAGATGAAATTTGTCAACAAAATTTGACAACTCTAACTGTTTTAAAGAACTTATTTGTGCTTAAAGTAAATGTGGTTACACAACAATATCAGTGCAGGAACTGTGGACAGCATAATGGTGAGTACACAGTACAATTTATGACTGTGGAGCTGGTGCTCTAGCAGACAAAATGATCTGAGACCAATTAGTAGAAAAATTAACTCATCTCACCTTAGTGAATGGTTGCTCTTGGAACATGATTTACCTTTAGCAAATGATATTTTAGTTTCAAGCCATAGTGCTTCAAGTGTGGTTCAACACAGCACATTGCAAACAATGCTACCTGCTCCATCTGACTTTCAGACCTTGCATGCTTTTTTAGGTGTTACTTCATGATATTCCAAATATTTTTCCTAATTATGTCTCAGTGTGGAACCAATGATAGCATTACTATAAAGAAATGCAAGCATGGTATTTTCAGAGACTGTCAAGCACAGCTTTGTTCCTTACACAGTGCCATGCAGACCAGAAAAATTGTTGCTTTTATATCCATAACAGGGGCAGCACAAACATATTTTATTGCAGAAAAATAAGCCCTAGCTTGTGCTTAGGCAACAAAAAAATGGAGAACATATCCATGCGGTCACCAGTTTACTTTGCAGACTGACCATAGTTGGCCTGCAAGGTTAACTAAGCACTGCTTATGACAAAGGGACAAGGGTAAGCAGGATTGAATAAAGCCAGAGGCTCAGCAAGGATACCCAGTTATAACTACGCAATACAATACAAACTAGGTTTCAAAAATATGACTGCTAATTGTTTAGCATGGCTACCCTTACTCCCCAATTCCTAGTAAACATGATGAGGATGTTGCATGTACTCATATAGATGCAGTTATGGCATATGAGTTCAAACAAGCTTGTTTTGCATGCCCAATACAAGAACAATTATGGGACATTCTACAAAACAAATTCTCCCCATTCTGCTTGGGAGAAACTTGCTATTTATATGGTAGGTCCTTTCACAGAGGCACCTGTGGAATGCCAATTGGCTAAAAGATTAATGGATTATGAAATTAAATTGCCAGAAGTTACATTTGTCTTGAATACACCATCTGCTGCTGTAATTACATTTGATCTCTACAGTCTTCAGCAGGAAAGATAACCCAAAGGAGCTAGTATCTGAAAATGGACCAAAATTTGTTTCATCTGAGTTGAATCCTTCCTAAGAGAGATATATATTGTGCATAGGAAATTCTCAGTTTATTACCCTCAAGTAAATGGAAGGATTGAGGGATTCAACAGAAACCTTAAAGAAGCTCTTCAGACTGGAAATCTTACAGAGTGATCTTGGAAAGTTTTTACTTCTCACATGTCTACAGAGTGACTAGAAATGCTTCTACGCAAGCATCACCAGCTGAATTAATATATGGCAGACATGAGTAAGAGACATCAACGGCTGAACTACATGTTGCACACATACAATTCCTACAAAGTGCAGTGCTTCTGAAATCTTCAGTTTCTAAAACCATTAAAGAATATAAAAGCATTGGATATTGTATAATACCCAGTAGTGCCGCGTTAGCCCTAATTATATAAAGTGCTAAATGCAAACAATAATTATATAAGGTGCTTAAATGCAAAAAAATCTGCAACAATAATACATATTTGAAAAAACACACAGATTTCCTTCAATAATTCATCAGTGCTTAATGAAAACAGAAATAAATAAAAATATAAATAAATGCATGCAGCAATAAATGTCCTCTTTTTCACTTAAAATAGTGTCATAAAAAAAAAATGTTCAATGATCATCCAGTGTTTTGGTAATCCAAACAGTGATCAGTGCTTCTGTGTTCCTTATACACACATATCACTCTTGTGCTCTCCCTTATAGTTATCTCCTCCCCTCAAGGTGTATGACCTCACAATTAGGTTTGGTCAGTGTGCGCAGTTGAGCCCCCCTGGGCTCACTTATCACAGAATGTCTAAGCTCCTCTGCTGATCCTCAGTCCAGTCTCCTCCGTACATGCAGGAAAGAACAATCTACATAGTGCCTGAATCTTTTTTTAAAACCATTCGGTATGGGTTTTAAGGGGTACCCCCATGCCGGAAAAATGGCATAGGGTCCCCCCAAAATCCATACCGGACCCTTATCTGAGCCTGCAGCCTGGCAGGCCAGGAAAGGGGGTGGGGAAAAGCGAGCCCCCCCTCCTGGACCATACCAGGCTGCATGCCTTCAACATGGGGCCCCCAACCCAAAGCACCTTGTCCCCATGTTGATGAAAACAAGGGCCTCTTCCCGACAACCCTTGCTAGTGGTTGTCGAGGTCTGCGGGCGGGGGGCGTATCGGAATCTGGAATCCCCCTTTAACAAGGGAGCCCCCAGAACCCGGCCCCCCACCCTATGTGAATGAGTATTGGGTACATTGTACCGCTACCCATTCACCTGAAAAAAAAGTGTAAAAAAAACACACTACACAGGTTTTTAAAGTATTTTATTAAATCAGCTCCGGCTTCTTCTCCCTCACTGCCTCTTCTCCCTCTCCAGTGTCTTCTTGCTTCTTCTGAGGGCTGTTCTATCTTCTGCTCTTTTGCTGCTGTCTTCTCCCTCTTCTCTTCTTCCCATGTTGACATGACGCGATCTCCCAGACTAATGGACTATCCACGCTCTGCCTTGACTTATATTGGCATGGGGCGGGGCCACCCGTTGACATCATTTGGAGGCCCTGCCCTTATGATGTCACAAGGGGCGGGGCCTCTGGATGATGTCAGTAGCGAGTGTACAGCTTGTATAACAGTGTAAATTTGCTGTCTCCTCAAAATAACTGAACAGACAGCCATTAATGTCTAAACCAATGGTAACAAAAATGAGTAGTGAGAAGTGAAAATGTCCAAATTGGACCCAAAGTGTCAATATTTTGTGTTGCCACCATTATTTTCCAGCACTGCCTTAACCCTCTTGGGCATGGAGTTCACCAGAGCTGAACAGGTTGCCACCGGAATGCTCCATCACAGGGCTGGTGAATGTTAGAGATCTTGCGCTCCTCCACCTTCCGTTTGAGGATGCCCCCACAGATGCTCAATAGGGTTTAGGTCTGGAGACATACTTGGCCAGTCCATCACCTTTACTCTCAGCTTCTTTAGCAAGTTGTCTTGGAGGTGTGTTTGGGGTCATTATCATGTTGGAATATTGCCTGGTGCCGAAAAGGAGGGGATCATGCTCTGCTTCAGTATGTCACAGTATATGTTGGCATTCATGGTTCCCTCAATGAACTGTAGCTTCCCAGTGCCAGCAGCACTCATGCTGCCCCAGACCATGACAATCTCACCACCATGCTTGACTGTAGGTGAGACACACTTGTCTTTGTACTCCTCACCTCATTGCCACCACACACGCTTGACACCATCTGAACCAAATACGTTTATCTTGGTCTCATCACACCACAGAGCATGGTTCCAGCAATCCATGTCCTTAGTCTGCTTATCTTCAGCAAACTGTTTGCAGCCTTTCTTGTGCATCATCTTTAGAAGAGGCTTCCTTCTGGGACGACAGCCATGCAGACCAATTTGATGCAGTGTGCGGCATATGGTCTGAGCATTGACAGGCTGATGCTGAGCATGCACACTCAACTCTTTTGGTCGACCATGGCGAGGCCTTTTCTGAGTGGAACCTGTCCTGTTAAACCACTGTATGGTCTTGGCCACCATACTGCAGCTCAGTTCAGGGTCTTGGCAATCGTCTTATATCCTAGGCCATCTTTAAATAGAGCAACAGTTCTTTGCCATGAGGTGCCATGTTGATCTTCTAGTGACCAGTATGAGAGAGTGAGAGCGATAACACCAAATTTAACACACCTGCTCCCCATTCACACCTGAGACCTTGTAACATTAACATTAACAAGTCACATGACACCGGGGAGGGAAAATGACTAATTAGGCCCAATTTGGACATTTTCACTTAGTGGTGTACTCACGTTTATTGCCAGCGGTTTAGGCGTTTATGGTTGTGTGTTGTGTTATTTTGAGGGGACAGCAAATTTACACTGTTATACAAGCTGTGTACTCACTTCTTTACATTGTAGCAACGTGTCATTTTTTCAGTGTTGTCACATGAAAAGTATTTTCAAAAATGTGAGGGGTGTACTCACTTTTGTGAGTTACTGTATTTACCTCTAGAATTGTTTTGTAACACTTATGAAGATTGGTGCTCATGTCATAATCAAGTGACTCCCATGAGATACGCAGACAAAAACAATCATCTGTTATGGAGCTGCCATTAAAATTTTCTGTGTTTATTTTTATGTATATAGTGGGTGATTTCAACCTCCAGTGTTTTTTTTTAATTGTGTATATAAAAATTTGTACTTTCATATACCCTTGCATTGAGTCTTGTGGTCTCCTGGGGGTTATATTTAAAATCCTATTTTTTCTATATCAATTGTGTTACACAGTTGCAGGCCACTGCTAAACCCCTTTCAATCTGTTGGACCGGAACCATGCTGTCAGACAGGAGATCACTGTCAGACAGCTTGACAGCTTGACATTGGTTGGCATAATAGAGACACTTGGCACCCCCAGCCCCTCTGCACAGTGCCCTGGATTCTGCAGGGCAGCCTGTATGATATGAAGAGTGTGGAACAGTGTCCCAAATTAAGTTACTGGCTCATAGGAATCAGAACATTACGTTCCACAGCACACATTCTGTATATGAATGATGTGTACTGTGGTGCCTTGCACTCAAAAATGCTGCAGACCCTGGCATGTGCTAAAATTCTTTCAGCAAATGATATTGTCAGGTCACCTGCGGTACCAAGTGACTAGGAGTGCACCGCGTAGGTGTTGGACCCAACGGCTGACTGCTGAGGGTCGATGGTTCTGAGAATCGGCTACACAGGGTCGCAGCCACGGTACTGCACAGGAAGCTAGTGCATAAATTCCCAAGGCCCAGAGTCTAAGAGCCAGCAGGCTTTCAACAGGGCCTCTGATGGTGAGGATGGACTTGGCTGCAGCTGAGTCCAGGTCACAGCCTCCAGGGTCTCCCAGCTTACTCCCATGACTGGCTCTGGTGGATGGAGAGGAAGTAGCAGTCCAGGGCAACAAGGAATAGTCAGGAGGACAAGCCAAAGTTGAGGCACAAGCAGACAGGGATGGTCAGAAGAACGAGTTGAAGGTCGGGGCAACAAGCAGACAGGGATTGTCATCAGAACAAGCCAAAGTCAGTACACGGGAATCATATGTAGCACATGGCAAGAATCACTCAGGGAAGCCTTCACACAATTGGTGCTAGGGCAAGGCTGACTTGCAGTCCATGGGTTAATATAGTGGTTCCTGTTAGAGGCTGGGGCGGAGCAATTCTGAGAGAAGATTATTTAAACACACAGGTGTGAGTACAGGGTCCTTAAAGCTGATACACAGAGCAGGGAGGTAAGCGGACAGTCAGGGCATGAAACATTACTGCAGATTCATGACAGATATAGATTTAAAGAGAAGGCTTAATTTTCACCTCTTCTCCCACTTTCACATTCAAATGTTTTCCATTGTCAATGAATTGGTCCCCTGAAGTCTGTTGGAAATCAACATTTCTGAGAGTGTCTATTTCTGTGGTCTTCTGCAGCTCTCTCTGCTTCTTCCTGTTTCCTACAAACAATTGAAGTCAGCAGGTAGAGACAGCGAAAGCTGCAGGGGACCATAAAGATCAACACTCCCAGAAGTAAGTGGACTTTCTAAGTGGGCTTTAGGGAAACTAGTTCTCTAAATTGGACCATTGTTGGGCGAAAGGAGGGATGAGTATTCATCCTCTTCTTTACAAGTATGTTTTTTGTCCTTGAAAGAATTCCAATGTCTTTTGGAGAGCTTTGGCAGGCTATTTGAAATGAATTGTCTGCCTAGCGTAGCACACATTAAACATTACAATGAAAACTGTCCAAAATTAACATTATGCAGCCTCTCCTGTACCTCAGACCAGACCCCTTCCCCCCACTTCTCCATCCACACATGTCAAACATAGTGCTGAAGATCACACTTACACCCTCCTCCCCGCCCCCCATCCAAACAAAACTACGGGGATTAGCAATAAGAGGCTCTGGCAATATACAGACAGCATATTTGGACCCTTCTAAAGGAATGTGCATGCAAGCATGATTACTGTGGTGGGGGTAATGGTGGGGGAAGGGAGGCAGTGTGGGGGAGCAGAGGTGGGCTGCCAGAGGAACATATATCTCCTTTTGTCTTATAAGTGCCAGCCACAAAGATTTGAATCCAACTGCCACTTGGAAAGGAGGAAAGATTCACTGTAGGCTCGCAGCAAAGTGCCCCACCTACTGCATTCTGAGGGACAGGCTGTGGGATATGGACACTGAGGCACAGTGTGCAAAATAGTGGGTCTGTCCCACAGGAACCAAGACACTTGACAGTTATGGGGTAGGAAGTTAGGAAATCTTTTCAACAGGAACATACACAGCCACAAAAATTGGGCAGAGGTTCCAAAACACTATCCAAAATTGAAAATTCACCTCCAGCCTAAATACACCCCTACTGCACTAAGCGGTCAAATATAGTATAAAGCAGTGTGGTAACACCCTAGAGGACACAATTGTGCAGGGTGCATGCCAATACCCCACCTCATCCTTTCTCTTTTCCCACCGGTAATTCCTCCTATTGCCCATCAGACTACTAAGCAGACAATCCCCTCTGCAAGCCTGACATTTACTTTTAAATGGACAGCTTTAGGTACCTACACATACTGAATCAAAAACAAATATGTATTTATTTTGTTTGCATTATTTTGATGTTATAGGAGCTCAGATTGTAATTATATTGTACAAATTTGTATTTCATGTTTCTTACTTGCTAAAAAAATAGCATAATACTGTGGCCTTGAAATATGTATTAATTGCTATATAAGCAAAATATGGAAAGTGTCAACTTCAGAAAAGATGTGGTTAAACTTTGCGGACTACAGTATAGGATATTCAGCTGATGTAGAAAGCAGGTGGAATGCAGTTGCGGTTTATAGAATTTCACCTAGCTATTCCACCATTGCCTTGAAATGATTTGATAAATTTTCACGATGGAAACATTAGGGTTTGTAAATGTATTTAAATGCTAAAAAGAACTTTGCAAGATTTTGAAAATATGCCTGAAACTTTGTATGACTAAGTAAGTCTAGCCTACAGAAAGATTCATTTGTAACAGTATATGTCACAAAAATGAATATCATTTCAATCGATTTTACATATTAAAGGAAAAGTGTGCCTGTTCACTGAATGTCGGAAATGCAAAATGCATATGCTATAGTACATGGAAATAACAAGATAATAAGCTGTGACTAAGTGGTTAGCACTACAGCATTGCAACACTGGGACCCATTTCCAGTTTCAGCTAGGGACTATTTCCTTTGGAAGCTACAGGTCAATTTCACAACACAAAAACCTAATGTTCAGTTAACTGGATTATATAAATTTGTGTTTTTTTTTTATGACAGTGGTAGGAACCTTTGTAAGCTCCCTCAGGTGAAGGAACCTAAAGCCCAATTCCAGCTTTCAGGTCCCCATCCCCAAGAACCCCACTACCCCACTTTAGACTCCATTGTCTGTTTTTATGGGGTTTTTTTACTTACCTTATCCAGATGTCTCCAGGCATTCTCTTCAGATCTTTTGCCATAAAATGCAGACACACATGATGTCAGCACCTCATTCTGAATTGAAATACTGGGAGTGCAGGATGTCATGGTGACACCCCTTGATGCCTCACACTCAAGGTATGCAGTGCATCATTCCACCCAGAAGCCTAAAGACAGAAGTGGTGCTTTAAATGTATCATTCTCTTTACACTATAGAGCAGTGCAGAACTTTTGATGCTATATTGCTCAATAAAATTGAGGAATACAGCTATGTTAATGCATTGAAAAAAATGCTCAAAATGTTTTACTCATATGTTGATATCATATTATGATATCATACAACACATTATTATAATGAAGTGAAACTAATATTATATATTGCATAACATAATTACCTTATTTTATAAACAGTGTAAGAAGCAAAGCGCAAAGTTCTCGATTAATGGAAATCCAGCACCTAATCAGAATGCTAATTGATTGCTATGGCTTATATTTCTCTCTTTGCTCACTTTAAAGTGATATTAAAGGCAGATTTTTTTTTTAAACAACAAACACATCATACTTGCCCGATCTCTGCAATGGTTTTGCACAGAGCAGCCCCGATCCTCCTCTTCTTGGATCCTCCACCGCAGCTCCTGGCCCCTCCCTCCTACCGAGTGCCCCTATAGCAATCCGCTTGCTATGGGGCACTTGAGCAGGCTCACTCCTGAGCCTCACTCATCACACACATGGAGCACAGCTCGGCCCCACCCCTGCTCTCTCCTCATTGGCTCACTGGCTGTGATTGTCTCCATCAATGAGAAGGAAAGGACCCAGGAGAGCCGCTGCTCTTATATGCATTGCTGGATCCAGATGGGGCTCAGGCAATTATTAAGGAGGGCTGGGGCTGTTGCACACGGAAGGTTTTTTACATCTAACTTAGAATGCATGAAGGTAAAAAACCTTGAGCCTTAACAAACACTTTAAATACCTCTACCCACCGCAAGCCTTTAACACTAGGCTGATCCAGCTAAATATTACTATTATTAAAAAAGAGAATAGCACTGCCTATTGAAAACTAGTTAAAGGTACGTATATGGACAAGATTATTTTGACTCCGTTTTGGAGTGAGAGTAAGGGTTACATATTTTTTTAAAAAGATTGGACTGCCCTACCAAAATGCACAAAATACTGGTTGTTGACCTGTGTGTGACAATGTCTGAATGGGACCAGTTACCTGATATTACAGTCTCCATTTCCAGACATGAGTCCAATGCCACATGGGAGATTTAAAATGATGCAATTCTCTGCCAGGCTTTCTCTGCAACGGAGCATTCATTTATGAAATGGATTGGTATTCCCTGTGCTAGTATGCCAGTTATAAAGCAATTACGATTCAAACCCATGCTTTATATATAGCACATTTAAGTTAAATAAACATTGTACAGTATATATTTGAAATAGGTTTGCGTCTATTTAAAGGTAATTATAAGTGTGTATAGTCTTCTATATCGATATAGAAGGGAGCAGTGGATTCTCTGTGTCTTATAAACAATATGCCCAGCTGGTTCTGTCAAATAGGGCAAACAAATCATATTTTTTTATAGGATTAGGTTTACATATGAGTACAAGGAAAGTATGTAATTGTGACACAATAGAAAGCACTATTCATAGACACCAGCTCAGTTTTCTTTCAATTTTATGTTAGAGTAATGAAGTGCACACTTTACAGGTCATTCAGCAATTGCAAAGCATTCCTTTCCAACACTACTGAGCTATAGCAAACTACTGAAATGTCTATTACTTCTCTCACTTCTTGGACCACATGGTTTTCTTCTTTTCCTCGGTAGTAAAGACCAGTTTCTACATCTACATCTTCAGCAGAATGGCTTAGAAACAACAGGAAAAGCTAGACCATTACCTCACTGCGGCAGTAGTCAAGCACCAATCAGAAAACAGGAACTATTGTTACCCAACTATGGTAAAAAAAAAAACAGGTCAAACATAGTATGGCCCCTTACAATTAGGCAGTTAAATAAAAATAACTGACAGATCCATCTGTATATGGTAATCTTTAGACTGGGAATAAATAGGCAATTTTTACTTCTTGGTACTGAGAAATAGACTGGTTTGCTGACAATCATATTTCAACACATTTATTTAAGTGTGATGTAACTGAGGTCACTGTCATTGCCAGTTCATGGTTACATTTCATAGTAGAAAGATATTGAAATTACATATGCAGCCTCAGTATTTTGCTGAGTTGACATTTTTTGAGCTCCTCTTCAAATGCATGTCTACCAGGTGACCAGGTTGGCACTTTTGTACATCAAAGGAAACATGGTATGCTAGGACTTTTATTTTTTTCATTATTTGGGGGAAGAAGGGGTAGAATGCAGGTAGGACGTTAGTGTATATGTAGAGTAGGGACAGCTCAGATAGTTTCAGTGTAGTGTAGTAAGACCGTGTCACTAATCTTTACATTAGGGTATAGCTAGAGTAGGAACAGTTTGATTGCGTTACTGCAAGTTTAGCGTCATTTACTTCTGTGTGCGTTACTGCCAGTTTAACACCATATAGTTTTGTGTGCGTTACTGCCAGTTTAACGTCATATAGTTTTGTGCGTTACTGCAAGTTTAATGCCATTTACTTGTGTGTGCGTTACTGCAAGTTTAACGCCATTTACTTCTGTGTGTGTTACTGCCTGTTTAACGCCATATAGTTTTGTGTGCATTACTGCCAGTTTAACGCAATAGAGTTTTGTGTGTTACTGCAAGTTTAACGCCATTTACTTGTGTGCGCGTTACTGCCAGTTTAACACCATATAGTTCTGTGTGGGTTACTGCCACTTTAATACCATATAGTTTTGTATGCATTACTGCCAGTTTAACGCATGTAGTTTTGTGCGTTACTGCAAGTTTAACGCCATTTACTTGTGTGTGCATTACTGCAAGTTTAACGCCATTTACTTCTGTGTGCGTTACTGTCAGTTTAACACCATATAGTTCTGTGTGCATTACTGTCAGTTTAACGCCATATAGTTTTGTGCGTTATTGCAAGTTTAACTCCATTTACTTCTGTGTGCGTTACTACAAGTTTAACGCCATATAGTTTTTTGCGTTACTCCAAGTTTAACACCATTTAGTTCTGTGTGCGCTACTGCCAGTTTAACACCATATAGTTTTGTGTGTTACTGCAAGTTTAACAACATTTACTTGTGTGTGTGTTATTGCAAGTTTAACGCCATTTAATTTACTTCTGTGTGCGTTACTGCAAGTTTAACGCCATATAGTTTTGTACGTTACTGAAAATGTAACGCCATTTACTTCTGTGTGCATTACTGCCAGTTTAATGCCATATAATTCTGTGTGCGTCACTGCCAGTTTAATGCCATATAGTTCTGTGTGCGTTACTGCTAGCTTAACACCATATAGTTGTGTGCGTTACTGTAAGTTTAATGCCATTTACTTCTGTGTGCGCTACTGCAAGTTTAACGCCATATAGTTCTGTGCGTCACAGTACGTTTGACGCATTGTATTGCATTATATTATAGTCTATCCGTGGAGTGTGTCTGTGTAGTGTGAGTACTCAAATTAAATTGCACCAAACACCACTTTACATTGATTAAAGTGCATCTATGTACAGGTTTCCGCTTCTTCTTTACATTTGCTAATAAGCACCACCCCCTCCCTCCCAACAAGGAGAGGCTGTCACGTACCTGATGGTAGAGTCTGGCTTATGCGGGGGGCAACCTCTCTTGCGGCCCTGGTTCGAGAACCCCTGGTAGTGTGGACAGGGAGCTCTGGAGCACAGGGGGGCACGAGGGCTGGACAAACTTCAGGTGGTTGGGAGAAGTCCAAGGAAGCTCGTGCAAGACAGGAGAGTAGTGGTTTAGTCCGGGTTGGCAACTGGCAGGCGGTGCGGTACAACGGGATCAGGCAAACGGATGGTCGGGTACAGGCAGGGTCGGCAACGTGCTGGCAACAGAAGTACAGTAGGAGCAGGCAAGCGGATGGTCGTAAACAAGCCGGAGTCAGGTGCGGGCAGATATCAACAGGTCCAAGGGAACAAGCCGGGGTCACAGGAACAGGAAGTCACACGAAAGTAGTCACCGGGGGTTTCACAGGTTCAGGGAACGTTGTAGAGCGGACAACATCTGCTGCAGGGCTCTGCTGACTGAAATAGAGCCGCCAGGCGCCGTTTCCGGCGCGTGCGCGCGCACGTGAGCGCGCGCGCACGCGGGTGCGCGCACGGGGCGCGCGAACGCGCACGAGCGCGCGCGAACGCGCACAGGCGCGCGCACCACCGCGGAAAGGCAGAGATCGGTCCTTTCCTGACAGAGGCAGACGTTCCCTTGGCACTGTAAGGGGGCCAGCAACAAATGTGTCCACAGGCAAAGGTGGACATGGTGGTCAGTCCTCATGCAGGGCATCATTTCCTCTGTTTAGTCAGTTTGCCCGTGCGATCCAGCCACAGCATCCAGAGCAGATGGTGGACTGGCCTAATAAATCTTCCTCATCCTTTGTCACGCAAGCAGAGACAAGTGTGCATTGCCCTGCAGTTGCCAGAGTGGATAAACCTGCCTCCTTGTCCAAATCTATTCCTGCCAGAGCCCCAACATCAGCCATGTTGGAGTCAGCTGAATTATTTGACCACAGCGTCAGACACTTTTAGTGCATCTGTCATTGTCGCCCACCAGTGCCCCCTATCAGTGCCCACCAGTACCACCTATCAGTGCTCTCCAGAGACACCTACCAGTGCCACCTACCAGTGTCACCTACCAGTGTCCATCAGTGCCACCCATCAGTGCCCAGTGCCCGTCAGTGCTGCAAATCAGTGCCGCCTATCAGTGCCCATCATCGCTGGATATAAGTGCCTCATCATCAGTGCCACCTCATCAGTGCCAATCAGTACTGCCTCATCAGTGCCCATCAGTGAAAGAGAAAACATACTCATTTACAAAGTTTTGTGACAGAAACAGAGAAAAACTTGTTTTTTTTTCAAAATCTTTGGTCTTTTTTTTATTTGTAGCACAAAAAATATAACCACAGAGGTGATCAAATACCAACAAAAGAAAGCTCTATTTGTAGGAACAAAATGATAAAAAGTTTGTTCGAGTACAGCGTCGCAGGACCGCGCAATTGTCATTCAAAGCGCAACAGTACTGAAAGCTGAAAATTGGTCTGGTAGTGAAGTGTTCCAATTGCCTGGTATTGAAGTGGTTAAAGCACTGGGCTGGTAGTGTTTATGGTGACGTTGGACTTTTAATGTTATTATTATGATTATCAAGATTCACGTCAATCAACTTTATTGCACCTTTGATGAACTTTGTTTATTTGTAAATACAAGCACTAACACTTTTGCTTTCAGGAATTTGCTATACGGATATTCATTGCAACTTTGCACAGTTGAGGAATTGATTCACTATTTTCATTATATCTACTTTTATTGGTTTATTTATTCACTTTGTATATTGATTTATATTAGTAGCGCAGCACTGTTTGTTTATATATTGGTATAGTTAAGTGGAGTGAAAGCACTAGTTTATTCACAGCAGCTATTAATTTTTTTTCAGATTTTTTGTTAATTTTGTGTACTTGCGCTGATTGACATTTACGCACTATTGTACTTCCACTCTTTTTCATTTTCACAATTAGCAGCAGGTATGGATATTTTCCAATATTTGGAAACCAGAGAAGTTAAGATTGATGAAATCTTCCCTGGGGATGAGCACAGAGGAAGGAATGAGGATTTAACTCACTCATTTAAAAAGCTTGGCCATTTGATGGATAAAAAAACCAGGGCATGGTGGGACACGGTGTCATTCGAGCAATATTTAGCAAATGACCTAGTTCCCACACGCCTAAGGTGGGATGTCCCCCCAATGATGGATTCAATGATGTAGAATCTTTAAATGATTGTTTTTTTATTTTTTAATGGTAAAAGGGAAGGAATTGATGGAATTTGTATTGGTACGGAAACAGAAAAAATGTAAATATTAGATAATCAGATTTAAGAGATTAAAGAAGAAATAGAAGTTTTTTAAGGATACACTTGAGTTTATTAAATTGTCAGGAGAACTAAAGAAAAAAAAGTATAAAAACTTGATAAGGATACACAGGAAAAGAAGAGGAAGAAATACATTAGGGATACAAGTGATTTTAAAAATAAAGATGTGTTCAAATGGCAACGTGCCAGTAATAAAGATGTACAAACATCCTCCAGGGAGAACACTCTCTCCAAGGTGAATGCCCCCGGTCCTCATATGATTCAACCCATCAGGAATGGAGAACCTCCCAATCAGAGAGGCAATATCAGGGAGGAGCCAAGGAATTCTGTCCCCTTGTATCCCCCAGTCTGTCTTTAGGGGGAATTTGAGGGGGAGGAGACCTTATAAAGGTGGTTCACATGGGGGGAGAGGTGGCAATGCGTGGGGTGCTTATGCGGCACCTAGACTGCATAACTACCCTCAGTGGAATGTAAGAGGTTCAGGACAGGGGGGCTTCGGTCGAGGTAGACCCCATTCTTCCAATGTGGATCCTCACCATACCCCATATCCGAGCCAGTATAATGTATCTGTAGAAAATAGATTTAGCCCTTTGTATGGCCAGACAGGGGAATATCCAAGGGATTTTTTTTTTATGGAATCCTTGGGCGTCACAGCACAATCAGGAATGAATTGGAAGTCCATTTGGGAGCAAAAGAAGAGAAAGAGAGCAGGGAGAGGGGAGCAAAGAAAGAAAATACCAATAGGGACAGGGATCTTTAATATTAGTGGACAAGAATTAATCAAAGAAGGAATAAAAGTCCTAGATAAGGGTATTAAATACGCCCCTGTAAAAAACCTGAATACATTTGACACATATGTGAACATACACAAATGCATGTGTACTTTAAATCTAAAGAAATATTTTTTTGTCCAAGCCGAATACTAGACCCCCCCCAGAGAGAAAATGGGTCTGTTTCCCTTTTAAAAAACAAATCTGTTTTTAACCCCCCCTACCAGTGATAATACATTTTTAGAGGTTTTTAAGAATATGCTTGTTGATGATTTAGAAAAATTGAAGGTCAAAAAGTGAAACACCTCCAGTGGATTAGAAAGGACATTGAGGATATAGAACAGAAAAAAGATGTGGTCATCCGCCCAGCCGTCAAGGGGGGCAGATTGGTAATTATGAGTAGAGATGATCGAACCCCTGGAAGTCCGGGTTCGGCAGGTTCGGCCAAACTTACGGACAAAGTCCGGGTTCAGGTCCAGACTTGACCCAAACTTTGACCCGACCCCGAACCCCATTGAAATCAATGGGGACCCGAACTTTTAGGCACAAAAATGGCTGGAACAAAGTCCTGGCAAGTCCTAGAGGTCTGCAAAAGGAAGGAAAATGGGGGTAAGGGTCGGACAAGTGCCCTACAAAGAAATGGGGATAGGGAAATAACTTAAAATAATTTTTGGTTCCATAAAGTTTTATTGAGCTTATTAAAAAAAAAAAAGGGAACAGTATATAACAATATATCAATGCAAGAGACCACGTTACAGCATTATATTAGAAATTACATATACTGCAAGAAGGGGAGTAGTAAGCAATAAGGGAAGAGAAGGAACAATAAACGTATTCATGCTCGTGAGAACATATTTAAATTTTTTGTGAGTCTTAATAACCTTTAATTACATTGCAACATCAAATGTCATCTGTATATTTCTTCTACAAGGAGAAACAGAAGTGGCGTAGGTATTTGGTGATCTGTTTTTTAGAGGAGCATATACATTAAAGATTATATTACGACATTGCACCAGAGAACGTAACTATATAACAATATATGACAAGGGAAAAAAAAAAAATTATTCGAGTTATTTTGAAATAC
>BLSH010424453.1:295673-306534 GCA_018402905.1 Glandirana rugosa | reverse complement strand
GAAAAAAACTAGGGAAAGCAAGCAACACACATTGGCAGATTTAAGGCATTTTCAGCGTCTGCTCCATGTGTTTAGACCATTAAGTGGATGGGGCAAGGAAAAGGGATGGGACTGCACTGCAACTGCTGCCTTGTCTATCTGTTCTTGTGTATCCTGTCATGTAAGATCTGCACAGGTAGGTTCAAAGCTTCTGTTTGGTGTCAGTGTGTGTATTCTTGTCTACTGCAACTGCATCCTGTATGCCCATATAGACAACTGAAGATCCATAGCTCGAAATGTGGATCATTCATTGCTTCAGATGATCTTAATTTCTTGTTATGTTTACATAATGGCCCTGCATCTTTTTATGATGTTTGTCTTTCAAGTAGTTACAGTAGCCTTTGAGCAGGCAGCATCACTGTTACTTACATTCTGGGAACTGTTTGATGTTGAAACAGATATATGTCAGGGTCAAGTGTACCTAACACAAACTAGAGAAATTCTTAGAACTCTGTTAAATTCCTCACTAGTCTTGAAAAGATTTATTACTTTAGTGTTTGTATTTATTTTACGTTTCTTTTGTTATATTTTATACCACCAATATTTTGCATACTGTAAATTCTGAAAAAGCTGTGTAGTTGTTGCCAAGTTCTTTAAACCAATTGTAGAATGCATCCTCTAACTATTATTACAACAAATTAAACTCTGTGAATGTTCAGATTGCCAGATAGGCATGACCATACAGGGGTTTTGCTGAAGGCAAATGACACACAAGTCAGCTATCTGTGCTGAAATGAGTATTTTCTCAATGAAATAATGAATGAAACTCCTGCTGATTTTATTAAAAATATTTAAAGGTGTCATGCTTTAAAGTGAGGAATGACAAATTAGAGAGTTATCCATATCTATCTGCAAACATATGATGTTGAAATCTTGGTGGGATTATTAAAAGTCATTGAGTAATGTGCAAAGTGCAATAACCTCTAACAACCATTCAGCATCACATTCATATTGAAATTACTTCTTGAAAGTGAAATTTGATTGGCTGCCTTGTTGACTCCATCTGCACTATCGTAATACAACAAACCTATAGCATATTTTCAGCGAATACATATCTTGACTTGACTATTTCAACATTTGAGCAAAAGTTTTTTGATGTGACATTTTGTATGTTTGTGTTTGGTTAATTCCATGAATGCATTTTATGTATAGATTTGTAAAATGTTTATTTTAGGGGCTTCTTTAAATCAGAGGGTACAGTCAGTCAACCTTCCTGCTGAACAGCTGCTGAGACACATGTGGTTAGCTACAGAGGATCTGAGTTACTAAATGTGAATTGCATATCAACATCCAGTCATGTGTAGAGGAATTTAAAACAAATTGAGTTATCTTTCCTTTGATTGGATGTTTGAAGTGAACACAGATTTATTCACTGAATTCCACCTCATTTCACACTGCATGAAATCCGATCCATAGGGGTTGATTTACTAAAATTGGATAGTGCAAAATCTGGTGCAGCTCCGCACAGGAATCTATCAGCTTCCAATTTTTTTGATTATTGTCAAAGCTTAATTGAACAAGCTGAAGTTAGAAGCTGATTGGCTACCATGCACAGCTGTTCCATATTTTGCAGTCTCCAGTTTTAGTAAATCAACCCCATAGAGTCTATTGCTTTCACCCAGTCTCATAAGAGAAATAGTAAGCCCGACCATACATTTGTAGACCTAGCAGCCAGAGACTTTTCTTTCTTGACAACTGATAGGCCAATCAGCCAGAGATTAGGCTACTCATGGTAATGGCCAAATGTAATAATAAGGTACTGATCTGACATTTCATTTAGAAGCAATAGAATCAGCCATTTGAGAGCCACACAGAAATACAGATGCACCCAGCAAAAGGATGGTGTCTTCCATGACACACTAAAATAAATTAATGTATAACCATTATCATTGGCAAACCATCGGCATGTCAGTTATTGGCAAAGAAGGTGGCAGATAAGTATTCATTTCATATAGTACGGTTGGTATGCTAAAGGAAAATAGGCTGTTCACTTTGCAAGGGAATTTTCCTTTAGGTAAGTAAATGTGACAAGAATTCAATTTGGAAAGAATACCCAATCACAGGCAAGGAAAGACTTATTTTTGCTAGCACATGATTTGATGATGAAATTCAGTAGTGTTTCGCCTCATTCATTATGCCAAGGGAAAATTCCCTTGCAAAGTGAGCAGCCTATTTACCTCTAGTAAATCAATGTCTATGGACATTTCAAAAGGCGGTCATAATTTATACCCCTAGTGTGCAGGAAGCACCATTTAAATGCCTAAAAGCAACTATGGCCATGCCTATAGTTGCATACAGTCTATAATTTCAAACTATACACACACAGGTGGGTTTGAATACTAGCATGTATATCATGCCATTTAAGTACAGCTTAAATAAAAACTTTCAAAAGACTAGCTTCCTGTTAAATAAATAACTCTGAATTCCAGAGGTCAAATACATTTTCTTTATTTGACTTGTAGTTGCTTGTATATAATATGCAAAACTCATATGACACATTAGTAACGCCTGTATAAATTAAACACTTGTATTAATTAATGGCAACTACATTTTAACAGCAATATATTATTTTATGTTTTTATTGTACAATTAGGTGGTTGTGGTCTGGAGTACAATGTTGGTATACTGCATTTAGGGACCAATAACATGTGGATTGAAGAAAAAATAATTTTAAAGCGGAGTTCCACCCAAAAATGGAACTTCTGCTTTAAGCACTCCTCACCCCTTACATGCCACATTTGGCATGTCATTTTTTTTGGGGGGAGTGTGTCCCCAGGTTTCA
The DNA here is from genome assembly GCA_018402905.1 of Glandirana rugosa. Classification (NCBI taxonomy): domain Eukaryota; kingdom Metazoa; phylum Chordata; class Amphibia; order Anura; family Ranidae; genus Glandirana; species Glandirana rugosa. The sequence continues at coordinate 303,713 of BLSH010424453.1, read as the reverse complement.
GAGGGACTTCCTGTCCCTCTTCCACCTTCCGCCTCTGGGCCGCATAGACGACTCCTCCTCTCCTCCTAGGCGGCCCCTCCCTCCTGGCAATCTTCTGGGACATGTCACAGGTCCCAGAAGATTGCCTGGCCACTAGGAATGCGCAGCGCAACTCGCGCATGTGCAGTGGGTGCCCGGCCGTGAAGCCGGGTCGGGTGCCCACACTAGGAATGGCGGGGCCGTCGGGAGGAGGGGGGAGACGAGCGAGGCTTAGGGCGCAGCCATCACTTGACCGGGAGACAGGTAAGTTACTGTTTATTTAAAGTCAGCAGCTATACTTTTTGTAGCTGCTGACTTTTAATAAACAAAAAAACGAGTGGAACTCCGCTTTAAGCTCTTTTGAAAGCTATTTGTTAAAACATATGTACTGCAAAATCTGAGAAGAGGATTTAGTTATCTGATCTTAGTAATTTAGTATAATTAAGTCCCTTACACTGTAGATTATAAATATTTATTAATGTCAGTGACTATTGCTTTATGAGCGCTTGTTTGAATGAATGCAAGCATTAAAGTGGTTACTTTCATGCAATTCACACCATCTAATCAGTGACTCAACAATCCTTCTGGTGGCCATGTGTTAATATAGATTTACATGCAGGTAGTAAGTATCATAGGGCCCAGGGCAAAGATACCATTAATGTGTTCCCATGACAAATTTCATGATGAGATTTTGAATTAAAGGAGGAGTTCCACCCAAAGGTGGAAGTCAGTTTATCTGTCTTCTACCCCCTCTGGTACCACATTTGGCAGCTTTCGAGGGGAGCTGGTACCTGTTTTTGACAGGTAACCGTTCTCACTTCCGTCTGACCTTGCCACAGTGAGGTACTTCAGAGGTTCGGCACCCTCCTCCTTCCTCCTTCCCCTGCTGCCGGGCCAATAAGAGAGCGCAATGGGTAGCACCCGAGAGACGATGGAAACATCGGCTGGGGTGCCGACATCGCTGGATTCCAGGACAGGTAAGTGTCCTATTATTAAAAGTCAGCAGCTACAGTATGTGTAGCCTTTTAATTTTTTTGTGGGGCGGAACTCCTCTTTAAGTAATGAGATTTTTTTGAGAAACCATCTTGAATATGGCTGGTTTTGTTGCAAGCATGACTTGATGAATGCTGCATCCTGGTATACTGTCAGTTTTTGGCTGAAAATGGGGACAATATTTATCTATTTATGTGTTCACAACAGGATCCATAAGAAGTAAGGATGCTTTGCTTTGGTTTGTGGTGTACCCATATAGTTATACAATGCAAACAGGTCTGTGTGTGACCTGTATTTTCAGAAGTATGGGTGCACAATTGTTATCACCATGGATGTCAACTTGACTGAAGGTCACCCATGGTCATAATAAACACAGCCATTTGATAACCTATGTTAAGACAAACAGTTGTCTTGCAATGCATACCTAATCATTTTAGTCTGGTAATTTGTTACCAAAGCCATTTGGATTGAAGGCTGGCATTGATACCAATATTTACTGCATCATTTTAAAGTTTATATGTTAATGCTCAATAGGAAAGCTTGAGGATACCTAGTTGCCTGATGTCTGGGCTAGAAATATGCTATTGGTAATCAGTACCTGAAGAAGAATTGAATGCATGCAGAAACCGTGAATATTTTTAAATATTCCGCAGCCAAATGCCCCCTTAGGGGTGGCTGGTTGATCCATCTGTCACTCTGCCCTCAATCACACATTTCCTTTCACCCGGAGTCACAGGACAGGCCGGTACTTTGTTTTTTGTTGTTTTATTAGGGGAATAAACTTGGATGGGGTAGGGAAGACTGTGGGATACCCAAATAGATCAATAAACAGGACCATCTATATACACCTCCGTATATACACTCCTTCTTCCTCCAGCACTGGCACTTGCTGACCATTACACTCCTTCACTTCTCTCCTGCAAAAACTTGCTTCTTCACAGTGAGGCCTGAAGGGATATTTATCAGACCTCCAGTGCATCTTCCTCCACCCTAGCTAGCACATGGTGAGGCCTGCGTTCCTGATGGCAAGACCTCTGAACCACCCATTTCAGGCAAGGGCCACAGGCCCTCAAAGTGTAGCTGAGTACAACTGTGCTAACAGGGTTTAATGGAATACTACTCCCAGCCCATCCTCTTCCAGGCCAATTAACCCCTCCTGGCTGCTCCGGCCTACTCCACTGCCCAGTGGCACCGCTCCCCTGACTGGCTCCTCTGACCTTCACAGACTGTCCACTGTATCCTCCAAGCCTGCTCCAGTCCTTTTCTCCAGCTCCCAGGGTATGTCACTCACCGACACCAGTGGATCATTTAAAGAGTCTTTCCTGTAGCCTCTCTGTTGCTCTTCTGCTCCCTTGTGCCCTCTCCAAGATCTCTCTCTGGGGGCTCCCAGATGAGGCCTCCGCAACCTCTGCTACATCTCCACTCTTCCACCCGACACTCTCCTCCCCCCAGCTGGGCAGACCACATTATTTAACCACTTCAGCCCCGGAAGGATCTCCAGCTTTAGGACCGGAGCCCTTTTTGCGATTCGGCACTGCGTCGCTTTAACTGACAATTGCGCGGTCGTGCGGCGGTGTACCCAAACGAAATTTGCGTCCTTTTTTTCCCACAAATAGAGCTTTCTTTTGGTGGTATTTGATCACCTCTGCGTCATTTTTGATCGCCGCTATAAACAAAAGAAGAGCGACAATTTTGCAAAAAAACCCAAATTTCTTACTTTTTGCTAAAATACAAATCCAAAAAAAAAATATAAAAAAACATTTTTTTTCACCGTTTTTGGCCGATTTATATTCTTCCTCATATTTGCGATAAAAAAAATCGCAATCGGCGTTTATTGATTGGTTTGCGCAAAAGTGGTCGCGTTTACGGATGATGAGAATTAATTTTTGGGGTTTTTATTATTTTTTTATTTTTTATTAGTAATGGCGGCGATCTGCGATTTTTAGCGGTACTGCGATATTTCAGCGGACATGTCGGAACATTTTGACACTTTTTTGGGACCATTGGCATTTATACAGCGATCAGTGCTATAAAAATGCACTGATTACTGTGTAAATGCCATTGGCAGTGAAGGGGTTAACCTGCAGGGGGCGCGCTAAGGGTTAACTATGTTCCCTGGGCATGTTCTAACTGTATGGGGGCTGCCCTATCTGGGGAAGGGAAGTGGTCACTGCCTTCATGTACAGGAAGGCTGTGATCACAGCCCTTCCCCCTCACACAGAGCGGAGGTCCGTGTTTACATACACGGACCTCCGCTCTTTCACTCCGGGGGGGCATCGCGGGTGGCCGGCGGCAATCGAAGCCGCCGCACCCGCTCCCTGGCCCCCCCCCCGAACACAGTGAGCGTGCGCGCGTGCCTCCGGCGGCGCGCGCTCACAGTGGCTCTGTATCGCGGCCGCCGTCGTATGACGGCGTTTTGCGTTACAGAGTCACATTGTCGCCGTCAAATGCCGATCAGCGGTCGGCAAGCGGTTAAGGAGGCCTGCCCCCTGCCAATCCAAGTTGGGGATTGGTCAAGGCTCCTTAACATATTTCAGAAAGTCCCATCTCCTCTTCCATCCCCTTTTCCAGAACCTTCTGGGCACAAAGGGAAGGGATAAACAAGGGGTGTTCCTTCCTACAGTCTCCAGCTCTTCCTGGGCCACTCCCCTGCCCAAAACAAAACAACCAGGCCTGCACGACAGTCAGACCTGACTAAATTTGCCTCTCCTAGCAAAAATCTATCACCTAAGCACCTATTCACTATGGAGGCACTACAATTGTATTGTAAAAATGTAGTAACAATAGAATGTACCAATATATGGGAAATAAAATAGTGTATTGTAATGTTAATTTTAGAGTATTTACACTGTGGGGGTGATTTTCTAAAACTGACTAGTGCGATCTGGTGCAGCTCTGCATAGTAACCAACCAGCTTCAAGGTTTTATTGTCAAAGCTTGTACAAGCTGAAGTTAGAAGCTGATTGGTTACTTAGCACAGCTGCACCAGTTTCTGCGCCATTTTTAGTAAATCTTCCCCCAGTATATCCCATAGAGCCACACACAGGCTTAGGAGTTTGTTGTATTTTTTGTATTTTTTTTTCGAATTTTCAGACTTTGTTTGCCAAGGGAAAATATTCACTAACATTTCATTTTCTCATTCAAATTTAAGCTATTAAAATAACTGTGTCTTTCATGTTGTCATTATATAGAAGTTAAGAAACCAACATTTTTGCTATGAAATCAAGGAAGCTTTTAATAACAACATACATTTGAAAGAGACAAAACATTCTGTGGAAATGTATAATATATCTAAATCTCTGTGTAAATTGTCTGTGCTATATAAATACCCGTAATAAATAAATACTTTCCAAAAAGTGAATAATTGAAAATATATCAAAATCCAAGATTTTGAGTTTTTATACATATAGCTGTTAAAGTATATTAAAATGCAAGATGTTAAATTTCGGGGATATACTTATAAAATAGCAAATGTTGGCAGATAGTTGGTGAATGTGCAGAAATGAGGTACTTAAATATGACTAAGTTGACCCTATTTTCATTAAAATATCCCTTATTCAACAATATCAGCACTCATCAAAATATCTTCAATACATGCACACTTCTCACATGTTTTAGTGAGAAATTGCTGACTACGTTGCACAGGTGCTTGTCAAAATGTTCCTGGCCGGGCCTGCGCATGCAATCTGCACTCTCCATTTATTCCTATGTAGCTTCTGAGTATGCGCTTGTACTCAGACGTTCAACTGGAAAAAATGACTTAATCTGAATTTACTTGGATTACAGAGCACATTTGCAAATGTAAGCCTGCAAGGGGTGCTAGGGAATGGGACTACTTTATAGTTCTTCATTTTAGACACGGGGGTTAATTTACTAAAACTGGAGAGTGCAACATCTGGTGCAGCTCTGCATAGATTTCCAGTCAGTTTCCGTTTTTTTTTGTCAAAGCTTAATTGAACAAGCTGACGTTAGAAGCTGATTGGCTACCATGCACAGCTGCACCAGATTTTGCACCCGTTTAAGTAAATCAACCTCCTAGTACACATAATTCCCATCATTTTTGGCATTGAATGTTTGTTGTATTACCTCATTACTCCCTTTTTTTAGAAGCACAAAAACATATTTTTAGGGAAATGTGAGGAACACCCAGGAGCTGAATTTAAAGATGCATCCAATGCATTTGTGATAAGCAGTATTGGGCTCTGCATTCTAAATTTTTCCAGGGTTGGAGAGAGTTCATGCATAGTGAACCTTATATGCCATTTGGCTCAACATACCTTTTCAGAGAACATTCAGAGCATAATAGGAACATGCCCTGAATAGTCCTTTTTGATACCTGTTTTTACCATCCTGTAAGACCCACTTGGATTTCTGATAAGACCACTCTGTGTATGTAAACCTATACATCTACTAGAAAATCAACTTACTACTATACCATACAGGTATAAAAATAACATGTACAATTGTTTAGTAAAGGAAAGCAGAGCACAATGATGATGCAATAAAGTGTAATAACACAACATCAATGCAAGTTCAAGTTTACTGTTGTCAAATCAGTTATGAGATGATCTGTAAAGAATCATTGTGGGTCTTGCTTTTGATGTCAATTGATCTTTTTACATTGCTTCACAGAATACAACCATCAAATCAAATTTATTATTATTATTATTATACAGGATTTATATAGAACCAACAGTTTGCGTAGCACTTTACAACACAAGGGAAGACAATACAGTTACAATACAATTCAATACAGGAGGAGTCAGAGGGCCCTGTTCATTAGAGCTTACAATCTAGGAGGAAGGGTCAAGTGATACTAAAGGTAATAACTGTGGGGGATGAGCTGATGGAGAAAATAAAAGTACAGTTGGTAGGCGTGGGCAGGATAGGCTTCTCTGAAAAAGATGGGTTTCAAGGATTGAACAGAGTTGGATATACTTGGACAGATTGGGGTAGGGAGTTCCACAGGATGGGAGAGGCTCTGGAAAAGCCCTGGGGGTGAGCATGGGATGAAGTAATGCAGGAGTTAGAGAGCAGGAGGTCTTGGGAGGAACGAAGGGAACTATTAGTTTGGTATTTTGAGACTAGGTTAGTGATATAGCTGGGGATAGAGTTGTGGATGGCTTTGAAAGTTGTTGTTAATATTTTGAATTTAATTCATTGGGTGAACGGAAGCCAGTGGAGGGATTGACAGAAAGGAGTAGCAGACACAGAGCGGTTGGTAAGGCGAATGAGCTTGACAACAGCATTCATAATGGACTGAACGGTAAAGGTAAGCCAATGAGAGGGGAGTTGCAGTAGTTGAGGCGAGTTATGACCAGGGAGCTTTTTGGAGATGTTGCGGAAGTTGAGGTGGATCAGAGTTCAGGATTACTCCTAGAACCTTGGCATGCTGGGAAGGGCTGATAGTTGTGCCATCGATCTTGACAGAGAGATCAGGGGAAGGGGACGCATGGGGGGATTAAGAGTTTGGTTTTGGATAGAGTTTGAAGAAGTGGTGAGACATCCAGACTGATATGTCTGTTAGTAAATTAGTGTTGAATTTAAAGACCTGTAATGTGGAAGCTGTGCCTAAAAAGGCAAACTTTGCGCAAAGGATTAGCTACTAGTATTGTCCCTTGTTTGTTGATCTTTTACTATTAAAGATTTATGGTGGCAAGGTTGATGTACTGAAGGCAAGGGAGTTTCCCCTAGAACTTAGTGTATATAGTGAAATCTCACATTGCAAACAATACTCAATTACGTGCATAGAGAATATAAAAGAATGCATTTTTTGTTTTCACATCATTGGATGAAGGAAGTCAGCAAACCATCCCCTCATTCACTAAGCTATGGGGAAAATTCCATGCAAAGTTAACAGGTTATTTGCCTTTAGTAAATCAACTCCAGTGTCTCTTTGTGGAAGTGGATATCTTGGTACAGGAGGGCTTTACATTATCATATCTGAGCTGTTCCACTAATGACTGGTAATCTGATGACTGCTGGCTTAATGATCAAGAAGAAGTAGGGGGGCTGCAGAAAAAAGGGATCCACAAAATGAATAAACCATAATTAGTGAGATCCTTACACTGCAGTTTGTCTGGTACAGCTTCCTCGCAGGCAAGAACTGTGAGCAGCACAGTAGTAGCAATACTTGTGAGCTTAGCAATGAGAGACAGCAGTGCCTTAGATAATCTCACACTGCAGATCCACAGCTATGAGGCACAAGGTACAAGAGCGCCTAGAGACAGTTACATGAATGCTTAGGTAAATTTAACATTTTTGTATATAATTCTTATATGATAGGAAATCTTAAATTTTTGAGCATAGGGCCACTTTAATGAAATATGTTTAACAGAAATAGTTGATTATATAGATTGTTGTATGTTGTATTATGGGAGGCAAAGCAGTAGACCTTTATTAACAGGTTTAAACACTTACTATCTTCATATATATTTGTTTTTGTTGACTTTTTATCTTGTCTTGTCTTATCTTGTCTTTATCTTTTATTCTGTCTTTAAAATTACATGGTTTTCTTTTTATTATATTTGAGGTCTGGCCTTGCCCTTCCAATGGTATGAGGAATCAGAGGTGGTATTTCCAACAGTCTGGGGCTCTCAAGAGTTGAGACAAGTACGGCAAGGAGGAACCTTTATGGTGGAGACTAAGGAGTATGGTAACCTTCCCGTTCCGGTCTGGAGTTTATATTATTTTTCTTTTGGTACATTAAAATTTCTGTCTTATTTTCTATTTCTGTTCTATTCTGTTCTGTTCTATTTTTCAGTTGTTTTTGTTTATATATACTTCTATCATTCACAAATTTGGACAATTATTTCCAGATGACGAAACGGAGGGTATTATGTTGTATGTTGTTAGATATATTAGTTGATAAAGACAATTTGTATAAAGTAATTTCACCGGGATACGAGTTTTTAAATTCTAAAGGATAGTATATTCTTAATATATGTTTTTACAATTTAAATGGATTCGTAAGTACATTGACAGAGATCCGCGAGAACATGGAACACGGAGTATCGACACCTAGACGTC
>BLSH010424453.1:265913-280269 GCA_018402905.1 Glandirana rugosa | reverse complement strand
GTGTGACTTTTTTGTGAATGAGGGATATAATAACCCCTACTCATTCACATGGGGGAGGCAGTATCTTGGGACCCTATTATTTTAAAGGGTGCTTCCGTATCCTGATAATCCCCCTACAAAGCTCTGTTTTCATCAACAACATGGTGACAAGGTCCTCTGCTAGAGAAGTCCCCCTGGCAGAGTATCCTTCCCATGTTGAGGACATGTGCCTTAAAGAGGGCGGCACACCAAGCTGAATGCTAGCGTAAGGGTCTGGTGAGGATTTTGGGGGAGCCACACATTTTTTTTCTTGCTCAGAACTCCTATTACTTAAGGAGCACAGGAGATGTTATTCTGCTTTTTCTTCCGCAGCTCGGTGGGCATCTTTCATTGTGATTGATATGGATCACTGGACTGTGATTAATGTTTTTTTGATTAAAAGACCTGTCGACAGCTGTGTGTACTACTTTACTTTTCATTATTTTTGTGATCAAGTAGGGGTACTATGTATCTCTAAAGACCCGTACACACGGTACAATAATTGGCCAACAACGGTTGTCCAACAGCCTGTTGGCCAATAATCTGACCGTTAGTATGGGCGATCCAACAGCCAATTTCCAATTGTTGGCCAACAGAAGTTGCCTGACAAGACTAGAAAACTGTTGTTGGCTAACAAGGCGTTGGCCAACTGTTGGCTCGTGTGTACAGAAGTTGGCCCAACAAACAGTTGGAAGTGCAAACACGCATGCTCGGAATCCAGGAAGTGTTGGGTCGTGTAAACCTGTGTTCCTAATTCACAAATCACATTCACCTGAACTTCCTCATTATATGCTCGTAACATGTCGCTACCTTCGGCTTTGTTGGCCGATTACTTGACTACCATCAGTACGCTAGGCAATCTAGTCTGAGGCCGTCATTATTGTTAAAGGCCTGGCCAGCCAGGCTGCAATCTCAGATAAGGGTCTCATGCTTTCCCTTACTTGTTTTTTGCATAAGGTGCCCTCTTAAAATCCATACAAAACCTGAATGGTCTGGGGAAAACCATGCCATTTTTAAATACATTTTTATGGGATCCCCCTTAAAATCCATACCAAACATGTGCAAATCCAATATTAAACAACAAGCGAATTTGCACTTTTCACAGGGAGCAAAGGAGGAACCCCCAGAAAGACTTGAGAAAAGAGATTGAAATTGCAGAATGATCCTAAATTTAAGTCTTACCACTAAAGCCAAACAAAATGCTTTGATGGGTCAGACACGAGTTTTATATGTTAGAGGAAAAGCCTAGCACTTTATTATTGAGAAAGTTATCACCCAAACCATACAACCTGGCTCACCATAAATTGCGTCTATACATAGGCATGACCGCACAAAATCCTCAACTTATCACCAGATAATTTTTTATGTTCTGAACCAAAATGTATGTAAAAAAGCAGATCAATTTTTAGGGACCTTCCTTTGCTGACAATAAAAAGGGAACATTGTGAACTCCTGGAAGGAGATTTCTCAGAAGAGGAAATTCAAATAGCCATCAGGCTAATGAACCTCTCGAAAGCAACAAAATCAGATGGCTTCTTGGGGCATTACTATAAGAAATATAAGGAGATTTTAGCACCCAACTTATGTAAATTCTTTAATGGCATCTGGAAGGGTTTCCCCTTACATGAAAACACTGCCTATAACCATTTTAAAAGCCAGCTGTGAAGATGGTTTCCCACACTAAAGATGCTGATGCAGAGAACTCAGAGAGTAGAGGAGACCTAGCCCGGCTGAGGGTGGTGCTGGATCCCTGAACAGGTAAGTGTGCTTTTATTAAAAGTCAGCAGCTACAGGATTTGTAGCTGGTGACTTTCATTTTTTTTCTACATTCTTTAGGTCTCATGTACACTGGATGCTTTTAAAATGGCGGTTAGGGGCGTGTGGCATTTATTTCCTGCCTTTAAATGCTCTTGCGTGTTAGCCTATGTGTCCATGTCCACGTAGGCATTTAGAGGAGTTTAGAGGCAGGGGTGTTTGCAAGGGCATCCAGAAGCAGCAGAGTTTTGGCAGTAAAAATGCTTGACTTGTTTAAACGTGTCTAAAGACATCTAAACCAGCATTAATGCTAGGCACGTTTACTGCTTGAGCATTAATTAATTTCAATGGCCAAAATTAATTATTATTCTGGCCTATTAAATTACCTAATTCCTAAGAGCTTGACATGCCTAATCGTATTACATGCGTTTACAAGTGTCAAGCTTTTTTTTTGCCAAAACACTGTTGCCAGAAGCAAAGACATCTAGGAGAGATAGCAAAACCTCCAGCATGAGATCTAACATGTACTGGAAAAGTTAACTGGACTTACAGTTTTAGTGTGATCTCTGTCCCTGTTTTTCATGACCCCAATGCATGCACCTTCAGACCTTAGGTCAGTCAAATTTTTAGTACCTTCAGACTTCAGATCAGCCCCAATGCATGCACCTTCATGCCTCAGAACAGCTCCAATACTTGTATCTTCAGGCTGCAGAGCGGCCTCAAATCCTTCAACATCAGACCCCACATCATACACAATTTCTGTACCTTCAGATATTAGATCAGCTCCAGTTTCTGAACCTTCAGATGGATCAGCTCCAACACCGCCTTTGATTTTTGTATTTAACCTGTGCATTATTCAATAAACCTTTACCTGTTAAAAAAAAAAGATTAGCTCCAAACCCTGCACCTTCAGAAAAACAGTTTTTTTATAAACCTACTGCAGGTTTCAAACAAGAAAAAATGTAGGCATGCAAGCATGCTTTGTCTACAGGGAGAAGTTTAGGCATTTGGGTGGGCCTCCTCTTTAAGACATGTGAGCATGATTCCACTTTCAGTGACCCCAGTGATGTGAGGGAGATGGGCAGGTCAATTGTGGGCACGTCAGGCTTTGCAATTGACATTTTAGTAAGCTGTAAAATACAGCCAATTGCATCAGGTGCCAGTACAATCAAGGTTGTTATTACCTGTTCCACATGATTTTTGAAACCAAGTCAAGTCAAAGGTAATCAAGCAACTGAGCTTGGTAAGAATGTCTTAGTTTCTGTAAATGTAAACATGGATTACAAAGTAGAATGAGTATTAGAAAGGAGGACAGGCAGTTGTAGTTTACACATGATTACTATAAACTTGGTCTACGTTGGGATTCAGCAGCTGCTTTCACTATTGAAATGGGGGAGACTGGCAATGACATTCCACTAAACTGCACTATATCTGCAAATCAAATTTCCAGTGATTGCTAAAGTCAGTTTGTGTTCTTCAAATGTTGTCTCTCATCAACCAAATGCCAATGCGGTCTGCACAGCTTTACAAAAAACATGTGGCTCATAGTTTATACCCTAGTTATAATTCATAACAAGGCATAACATCAAGGAGGGCATTAACCACTTGCCCTCTGTTAGATTTACCCCCCTTCAGGACCAGGCCATTTTTTGCTATGTATCGCTGCGCTACTTTAACTGACAATTACACAGTCATGCAACGCTGTACCCAAACAACATTTATGTCTTTCTTTTGGTGGTATTTGATCACCTCTGGGTTTTTTATTTTTTATTATGTATTTTGAAAAATATTTTTTACTTTCTGCTATAAAACATATCCCATAAAAAAATTAAAGAAATAAAATCTCTTAATAATTTTTGGCCAAAATGTATTCTGCTACATGTCTTTGGTAAACAAAAAAATCCCAGTGTATATTAATAGGTTTGTGTGAAAGTTATATCTACAGCTAGTTATAGCTACCAACTACGGGATATGTACTGGAATTTTAAAAATAAATAAATTAAAATGTATTTTATACCAATAATGGTGGCGATCAGTGACTTAAAGCAGGACAGCAATATTGGGTCAGACAATCTGACACTAACTGACACTTTTAACACTTTGTGGGAACTAGTGACACTGATAACAGTGATCAGTGATAAAAATATGCGCTGTCACTGTACTATGGCACTGACTGGGAAGGGGCTAAACATCTCAGGGCAATTAAGGGGTTAAATGTGTGCCTAACCAGTGTTTTTGCGTTTACTGTGTGCTGCTTTCACTAAGGCAGTGGTTCTCAGGGATCCACTAACAGGCCCGGTTTGCAGGATAACTGAAATGCATCACAGGTGATATCATTTGCTGCTCAGTGATTGTAGTATTCTAGTCTGCAGCTCCCCAAGGTAATACTTAAAATCTGGCCTGCTGGTGGGTCCCGAGGACAGGAGTTGAGAACCACTGCACTAAGGGACGTGCTGGTTATTATTCCCTGCTTAGCAGTGAAAAAATATCCAGCATATCCCCGCTGACAGGACAACGCTCTGCCTTGTTTATATAGGCATAGCTCTATCCTGTCTTTCTCCTCGCTGATGAGCGGATGCTGGAGGTCATCCATTGGCTTGCACCCACTGGTCGGCTTGTGCTGTGTCTAATCACAGCACAGCTGGGTCACCAGCTCTCTACCCGGAAATATCGGATCATGTACTAGGTGATCTGCCGCAGGAGATCCACTTTGCTGCCGTATAACTAAGCTATGTGGTCAGCAAGTGGTTAATATAGTAAGGCAAACAATAGGAATCAGTTATAATACTATTGTTTCAAGATAGATAGTTAGATAGATAGATGGATAGATATAGATCCTATATATGTTGGGAAAGATAGATAGATAGATAGATAGATAGATAGATAGATAGATAGATAGATAGATAGATAGATAGATAATCTGTAGTAACAATTACCCCACTGGTAGACTGAAATTATCCCAAATAACTATAAATATTAGCCCTTTTTTTCTGGTTTTATAAACTTTTTTTCTTGTTTATATTAACATATTAATTGGGGTGTTTTGAAGGCATTAAAGTGGTTCTAAAGGTAAAATGTTTTTAATCCTAATGCATTTCCTGCATTAGGGCAAAAAAATGTTTTACAACTTGCTATGCTCCCCCACCTCCCAACATACTTACCTTAATTGACCCAGCTGCCTCTCTTCACTCCCTCTCCCTTTACTCACAGGGACTGAGGCAGCAGCAGAAGCCATTGGCTCCTGCTGCTGTCAATCAAATGCTGTGAGGAAGGAGCAGGGGGTGGGGCCAAGCCCCACTGTGTGTCACTGTAGATGCACACAGCCCAGCTCGAGATTGAGCCCACATGTCTGCCCTCACAGTGAGCGGCTTGTAAGAACACAGGAGACGCAGAAGAGGAGGAGCCAAGATTGCTGGTGGGGGACCCCAGAAGAGAAGGTTAGGGACCGCTCTTTGCAACACCATTGAGCAGAGCAGGTAAGTATAACAAGTTTATTATTTTAATTTTAAAAAATGTGCCTTCAGAAACACTTTACGTCACCATTGCTATAACAAGTCACAGGTTTCTCACTCACATATCACAGGTACTCTTTATCATTTTAGCCACCCACTCTTTCTTTAGTTGGTTGGTATACAGGCTAAGAGGATAGTGTGCTGCCTGAGAGCCAGTTAACTAATTTATAGTAAAGAAAGAATTTAGCAGGAATTTATACAGACAGTCCCACTGGTGGAGAAGATGTGTAATACAACCTCACTGGCATACCTCCTAACTTTTTGAGATGGGAACGAGGGACACCTATTAGCAAAAGTATGTAGGACACACCCCCTATCACGCCCTCTTAAAGGAGAATTCTACAAAGAAAAACAGTGTTTTTTGCCAGTACTATTCCTTTATATTGAATTTTTGAAATGTACAAATGCGGCAAATTAGAAATTGGATGAAAGGTTTAGCACTGGGAAACACTTTTTGAAAGATAAAATACTGAATTGTATATACAACTATATAGATCCGACCAAAATGAAAGACAAATGAGGAGGAAAGAGGGACAGATGGACTTTGTTCCAAATCAGAGACAGTCCCTCAAAATCAGGGACAGCTGATAAGATATATAAAAAATAGAGAATTTAGAATGTGCAAGGTGCAACAATTTGCAAAAGCTAGTCAAGATGCAGTTAAGGCTTAAAGCTCTTGTCACAGGCCACACTAACATGCACTTTTCCAGCATGAAAAAATTGCATGAAAACTATTCCCCTTTAAATCCTATGTGACTGTTTACATCACTGCGCTACTCTATACTACATGCTGCATTTTTAGAGCAATTTTTCAAAAGCTCACTAAAATTACACCCATCATTGTACATCAATGGGAACACATCAAAAGCCATCAAAAATGTTTTTGAGTAATTTTTCGTGTCACGTGTCCATGTTTCACAGGTGCATGCTGGGAGTCAGGAAACCAAAAAGTTCTCCAAAAACGTGTTAAAAGCATCTTAAAAATGCCATATGCATTTTTGAAAAGTGCATACAGTGTTTTTAAGCACACCAGTGGGAAAAGACTCTAACTATGGGCCATTTATAAATGTACCCACGCAGTCAGGTCACACACACACTGCATGGATTAAATGCTTGTTTGGCTGAGGTGGGGGAGCTAGGTAGAATAACTTCCTCACTCTCCCAGCAGCTGGGGCTCTCCTCTGCTGTCTGACATTCTGAATGTGGAAAAGACCTTGCTGTGCTCCTGTACAATGCAGGACTGCTGGCCCTGCTTCTGGTCCTGCTTGGTAGCAAAGTAAAATCGCTTGTGAGGATCGGTCGGAACCTTTTTTTGTGCACTTCTGTTAGATGCTAAAAGCCTAAGTACATAGGTATTGCACAAGATGTGTCATGATCTATATTTTGACTTTAAAAAAAGAGTTCAGCTTTTTAGGGCTAGTTTACAACAGCAGCTTTGGTCTGCATTGGGCTGCACTGTGCAACTCAGTCCTATTAGCCACTTCAATACCGGGCACCCCCTTCCTGCCCAGGCCAATTTTCAGCTTTCAGAGCTGTCACACTATGAATGACAACTGCGCGGTCATGCAGCACTGTACCTAAACTAAATTTTTAGTGTTTTGTTCACACAAATATAGATTTCTTTTTGTGGTATTTAATTACTACAGTTTTTTTATTTTTTGCCAAATAATTGAAAAAAGACCAAAAATTAAAAAAAAAAAAAAGTTTTTCTTTGTTTCTGTTATAAAATTTTGCACAGAAATAACCTTTCTTCATGAATTTATCCCAAGATGTATTCATTTCTTTGGTAAAAATAACCCAAATCAGTGTATATTATTTAATCTGTAGGAAAGTTATAGGGCTCACAAGCTATGGTATATATCTGAAAATTGATCAATCTTGATGTACTGATTTCTTAAGGCCAAAAATGTCAGAACAGTACAGATATCCCCCAAATGACCCCTTTTGGAAAGTAGGCAGAGGCACAGCAAGTTTTTCGAAGTTGTCATGTTTTGTCATAAGTTTTTTTTTTACATACTGTCACCATGCAAGACAGTATCATCATATAATGGGCATGGCAGTGATTAGAGATGCTGACTGGTGACAGTATGAAAAAAAAAATAATACTATCTTTTTTTTACATTTTTTTATTTTTTTTTTATATATTTAATATATATTTTTTTTCTTACAATTTTTTTTTAACACGCCGTGACCAAAGCAAAATAATGTTACCATAGTAACATTGTACTACTCTGGGGAACTGATCAGTGTTTTTTTTTCATTGCTATATGCAAACATTTCACTGAATTAAATCAATTCATTAAGTTTGTTTTGTTGTGATTAGCTGTGGCCACAGCTAATCATATGGTACAGATGGACTGTGATTGACCCAGTCTGTACTATGTGATCACACTGACAAATCACAGTTAGCAACACAATTTTATACAAAAGATGGCATGAAAGGAAGCCATCCATTGTTTACAGCTGTCATGTGACCTGCTGTAATTGGTTACAGTGGTCACATGGTACTGGCAGTGGCCCGGTACAGTGATCAGACATTGGCTGTGTCCCGTGGACACGGTCGGTGACAGATTGCATGGCCCCACATTCCAAGCGCCAGCGGGAACTGGTTAAAAAGGACAAGGCAATTTGCTTTATTTCCTAATGTGTGAATTCACACCAATGCTCCAGAACTCTCAAACATTGCAGAAGTTCACACCCAAACTGCAAATCCTATTAAAGTCTATGGGACCTGAACTTGAAAAATCAAAAGTGCCCATTTTGAAGGCTTATATGCAAGTTACTGGCCATAAAAAGGGTAAAGGGGCCTGGGTACTGCCCTGGGGGATGTATCAATGCAAACATTTCTTTTTTAAAAGATCGTTTTTAAAGGAGCAGTGATTTTAATGATGCTTAAAGTGAAACAATAAAAATGAAAAATTCCTTTAAATATAGTGCCTGTGGGGTCCCCTTAGTCTGCCGTGGCACATCTGTACCATGTATAGAACCTGCTGCAGCAAAACTGGCATATATAAAAGAAAAAAAAAAGACATTTAAATTGATTTCCCTGCAAGCTATCTTTATTTTGTAAACAACAGATTGGGGAGCCAGTCTGTATGATGAGGCCACAATTTAGTGCACACAGAACACAATTAGAGATTTTTTAGATAAATTCTGGTGTCTCTTGATGACTTTGGATGGAAATTACAAAGTTTTGCACCACAGTGAGCAAGCCTTATGTGAAGAAGCCACATTATAGTACACTCAGGCCCAAGTTAATGAAGGAATATGACTACCAAGTTGTTGTCAGTGTTATCCCCTTTCAGTAGACTCATTTCACTCCCTTCCTCTACCTCAGAACCAACATCAGAATCAAGTAATGTCTGTGCATCCTCAAGAAGCAAGTGGCTGATGCTCTGTTCAAATAATTCAGCTGACTCCTCCATGCATGATGCTAGGTCTATGGCAGGAATGGCTGTGGACAAGGAGACAAAATAAGCCACTCTGGCAGCTGCGGTGGACTTCGCACTAGTTTCTGCTTGGGTGATAGAGGATGAAGATGGTTTAGTAAGCCAGACCTCCACCCCCTTTGCATGCTGTGGCTGGATAGCATGGGTAATATCACTAAACAGAGACAAACATGCCCTGCCTGAGGATGGACCACGTCCATCTTTGCCTGTGGGCACAGACGCTGCTGGCCCCCTCATAGTGGCATGGGAACGTCTGCCTCTCCTTGTTGGCCTCCCAGACATGATGGGGGTGCTTATTATCCAAATTTAATAGACACTGAGAATTGTGTAATTGGATGCACTTTATTGAATGAAAAGTGGTGTTCGGTGGCACTTTAAATTGAGTACTATTGCTGACAGAAATGTAAAAACTATACAAAAAAAATAAAGAATTAAAAAAGGGGGGGCACCAGTGTCGCAGTCAGAAAAACCGCGGCTGACAAAAAAAGTCAAAACAAAAAGAAAAAAAAAAACGTAGCAACCAAAAAAAGGGGGATATACAGCACTATACAGCACTAAATGTTATGCAATGCTGTGTTAAACACTGCACTACACTAACACACCACACTAACATATTGCACTGATACTACACTATACTCACACTATACTGACACACTATACTATACTCACACTATACTGACACACTATACGCCCCTCCCCCTGACTTCTCCATCAAGATCAATAATACAACTATCAGTCCCTCCCCTCATGCCAAGGTCCTAGGTGTAATCCTGGACTCTGACCTGTCCTTTCAGCCCCAAATCCAATCACTATCCAAATCGTGCCGACTTCACCTCCGAAATATCTCCAAAGTACGTCCCTTCCTAACCGCTGACACTACTAAGCAACTTATTCACTCCCTTGTTATCGCTCACCTTGACTATTGTAACTCCCTCCTAATTGGCCTACCTCTCCGCAAGCTATCCCCTCTTCAGTCTATCATGAATGCTGCTGCCAGACTCATCCACCTTACCAACCGTTCGGTGTCTGCCACTCCTCTCTGCCAATCCCTCCACTGGCTTCCCATTTTCCAAAGAATCAAATTCAAAACCCTAACCATGGTATACAAAGCCATTTACAATTCTGCCCCAAGCTACATCACCAATCTTATCTCCAAATATCGCCCAAACCGTCCTCTTCGCTCCTCCCAAGACCTTCTGCTCTCTAGCTCCCTTGTCTCCTCCTCACATGCTCATCTCCAGGACTTCTCCAGAGCTGCTCCCATCCTCTGGAACTCTCTACCCCAATCTGTCCGCCTATCCCCTACTCTGTCCACTTTTAGGCAATCCCTGAAAACTCATCTCTTCAAGGAGGCCTATCCTGCCTCCAACTAACAACGGAATCTCCAACTCCCCTCATCAGTTCATCCCCCACTGTCCCTACCTTTTGTTTCACCAGCCCCCCCTCTTAGATTGTAAGCTCATAGGAGCAGGGCCCTCTAACCCTCTTGTTTTAAACTGTACTGTTGCTGTAATGTCTCTTTATCTTGTAAAGCGCTGCGCAAACTGTTGGCGCTATATAAATCCTGTATAATAATAATAATAATAATAATATACTGACACACTACACTGACACTATACTAACACGACACTAACACTACACTCAGAGGTAAAAATAGCGCTGAATTATGATAAAGCGACATGTGCAATTTAATTCAGAATGTGTACAAATCAATAATAGAGTATTAAGGCCTCATACACACGGGCGTATCTAAAAAAATAAACAAAACGTTGGGTCCGACGTCAATGAAAAAAAGTCGACGTTTTTCGGCGTTATGCATTGGCGTTTTTGAGCGTTAGTGAGCGTCGGCGTCAATAGGTGTTTTTTAAAAAAAATCATCCATCTGCTATTTTTCAACCTAAAAACGTCGGCGTCAAAAAACGCTGGAAAACGCCGGTACAATATTAGGTGGCGTTTGTTGGCATTTTGTGGCGTCGGCGTCAAAAAACGTCAAAACATTACAGCCTCAGAACGCGATGGCCATGGGTTCTACTTTCTGCTCACTAACGCCGGCACCACCTACAGCTCAAAAACGCTGACGTTTTTATGGGGCCATTGACTAACATGGAGAGCTGCAAAAAACGCCAGAAAACGCCGGCCTAAAAAAACGTCCCTGTGTATGAGGCCTAAGTGTCCAAAAGTCTCAATTAATAAGCCTTGTAATACATTCGCAAAAATGAAATGACAAATAATTACATTAATAAAGATTAAGATTAATAAAGTGCAAAAAAAAGTCCAAATGACAATCTCCAATGATGGTGATGATAAATTCCTGGTAAAGTTGATGCATATAAAGTGCCACCGTGCAATATATTTATCCGTGACTATTACACTGCCACCAAGCACAAATCAGTGACCTCCCATTATGGGAGATGAGGCTGAGCTTTTGAATAAATTCCTCTGGGACTCAAATCATCCTATTGGTACGGATCTCAATATGGGGCCTCCGCAATTGTCATCATAACTGGAATCCTCCACACTCAAAAGAGGTACAGAATGTTGCCCATAGGAAATAGAAAAGCTCACATAGCGTGAATCCGTTTAAAACGGTTTATTTAAAAATAGTATTGCACTTACATCTGGTAGGAAGGAACTGGCATAAAGATCATCGCTCAGTCAATGCTGACAATACATCAGGGACACGGTAACTGGAAAATAGAGCTGTAACCCGACCAGTTTCGTCTGACAAAAGACTTCTTCCTGGGGTACCCAATTTATGTAATTATTTGTCATTTAATTTCTGCAAATATGTTATAAGTCTTATGAATTGAGACTTTTAGACACTTAGTACTTTATTATTGATTTGTACACGTTATGAATTGAATTGCACATGTCACTTTATCATAATCCAGTGCAACATTATTGTTTACCTTTGTTCTATTTCTGTATACATGTCTATATACCAGTGGTGAAGCTTTTGATTTTGTTTTTTCAATTTTCATGAGCGCAGTATAATTTTTTGTTTTTGTATCCACTCTACACTCAGAGTCACAATAAGAGAACACTAGAGTTGAGCGAACCCGAACTTTAAAGTTCTGGTCCGTACCGAACTTTGGGGTGTCCGGGACCCGAACCTGGACATTTGAAAAAAGTTTGAGTTTGGGGTTCGGGTATTTGATCCCGCCTGTTGGATAGTTGCAGGGCAGCCAATCAACAAGTGTTTCACTGGTTTGCCCTTAGAAGCCATCATAGCCATGCCTACTAATGGCATGGCTGTGATTGGCCAATGCATCATGTGACCCAGCCTCTATATAAGCTGGAGTCACGTAGTGCTGCATGTCACATGCTCTCAGGCTAGTGTAGGGAGAGGATGCTGCCGGCGCTGTGAGGGACAGACTGCAGATATAATAACATCTCATCCTACATTACAGAATGATCTGATTCTGGACTAGGTCGAGATTACTACTACTACTACTGCATTGAGGGACAGATTGCAGATCTCATCCTGCATTACAGAAAGATATGATTCTGGACTAGGTAGAGTTTAATACTCCTGCTTTTAGGGACAGATTGCAGATCTAATAACATCTCATCCTGCATTACAGAACGATCTGATACTGGGTAGAGCCTACTGCTTTGAGGGACAGATTATTGTTCTAAAATCATCTCCTAGTTCTATAGGGTCAGGTTCCTGCTGTTGCTGTAAGGGACAGATTATTGTTCTAAAATCATTGCCTACTCCTATAGGGTCAGGTTCCTGCTGTTGCTGTAAGGGTCAGGTTATTGTTCTAAAATCATTGCCTACTCCTATAGGGTCAGGTTCCTGCTGTTGCTGTAAGGGACAGATTATTGTTCTAAAATCATTGCCTACTCCTATAGGGTCAAGATCATGCTGTTGCTGTAAGGGACAGATTATTGTTCTAAAATCATCGCCTACTCCTATAGGGTCAGGTTCCTGCTGTTGCTGTAAGGGGCAGAGTCTACTGCTTTGAGGGACAGATTATTGTTATAAAATCATCTCCTAGTTCTATAGGGTCAGGTTCCTGCTGTTGCTGTAAGGGGCAGATTATTGTTCTAAAATAATCGCCTACTGCTATAGGGTCAGGTTCCTGCTGGTGCTGTAAGGGGCAGATTATTGTTCTATAATCATCTCCTAGTTCTAAAGGGAGAGGTCCCTGCTGGTGCTGTAAGGGACAGATTATTGTTCTAAAATCATCTCTTAGTTCTAAAGGGAGAGGTTCCTGCTGGTGCTGTAAGGGACAAATTATTGTTCTAAAATCATCTCCTAGTTCTATAGGGAGAGGTTCCTGCTGCTCCTGTAAGGGACATATTATTGTTCTATAATCATCTCCTAGTTCTAAAGGGAGAGGTTCATGCTGGAGCTGTAAGGGACAGATTATTGTTCTATAATTATCTCCTAGTTCTAAAGGGAGATGTTCCTGCTGGTGCTGTAAGGGACAGATTATTGTTCTAAAATCATCTCCTAGTTCTAAAGGGAGAGGTTCCTGCTGGTGCTGTAAGGGACAGAGTATTGTTCTAAAATCATCTCCTAGTTCTATAGGGAGAGATTCCTGCTGCTCCTGTAAGGGACAGATTATTGTTCTATAATCATCTCCTAGTTCTATAGGGAGAGGTTCCTGCTGGTGCTGTAAGGGACAGATTATTG
Source organism: Glandirana rugosa (assembly GCA_018402905.1). Classification (NCBI taxonomy): domain Eukaryota; kingdom Metazoa; phylum Chordata; class Amphibia; order Anura; family Ranidae; genus Glandirana; species Glandirana rugosa. The sequence continues at coordinate 266,890 of BLSH010424453.1, read as the reverse complement.
TTCTAAAATCGTCTCCTAGATCTATAGGGAGAGGTTCCTGCTGCTCCTGTAAGGAACAGATTATTGTTCTATAATCATCTCCTAGTTCTAAAGGGAGAGGTTCCTGCTGGTGCTGTAAGGGACAGATTATTGTTCTAAAACCATCTCCTAGTTCTATAGGGAGAGGTTACTGCTGCTCCTGTAAGGGACAGATTATTGTTCTATAATCATCTCCTAGTTCTAAAGGGAGAGGTTCCTGCTGGTGCTGTAAGGGACAGATTATTGTTCTAAAATCATCTCCTAGCTCTATAGGGAGAGGTTCCTGCTGCTCCTGTAAGGGACAGATTATCGTTCTATAATCAACTCCTAGTTCTGTAGGGAGAGGTTCCTGCTGTTGGTGTGAGTGGTGCATTTCTTGCACAAAAATAAAAAGTGTGTATACGTTGCTGTTTTCCAAAAAAAAAGAAGAATTTACTATTCATTTTTTTGCATTTATAAATTCTTAAATAGTGCTATATAGTACATTTGCGGGCAGAATGAGGAGAGTGTCAAATAAGGGATGTGGTCGTGGTGCTGCTGGTGTTGGTGGTGTTGGTGAAGCTCCTGTTGGAAGGAGAGAACGTGGTCGATCTGTGCCAGCTACACGCACAAGTGAAACGGTGCAAGAGAGGAAGGTTGTCCTCGAAGTGGTTGTGGTGGTTGTGGTCGTCGTGGTGCTGGTGTAGGGAATAAACTGTGAGAGGAGTAAGACGGGCGTTTACATGATATATCGTGATAAATTCTTAAATATTTACGTTTTTTTACTTATCATTTAAGAAGAAAAAAAAACCTTTTGTCGTTGCATATGTGTGAAAAATAAAAACACGTTCTTTACGTGGTGAGTGTGGTTGTCGTCCTTGGAGAGGGATGTCTTGATCCTCAACTAATATCTTGCTATTAGACAGGGAATGTCCTCGTCGTCCTTGGAGAGGGATATCTCGATCCTCTACTAAAATCTT
>BLSH010424453.1:243576-263510 GCA_018402905.1 Glandirana rugosa | reverse complement strand
CATCCAGGGGGAAATGACAGCAGGCTGTTTTAAAACTGATATGTTTGGGGGATAAACCCCACACTGCGCAGGAGCTGTGGAAGGGCATTGAACAACAGGCCGATGAGTGGTTGTTGCCACTGAGCCTCAAGCCCGGCTTGGTGGTGTGCGACAATGGGCGAAATCTCGTAGTGGCTCTGGGCCTAGCCCGTTTGACGCACATCCCTTGCCTGGTGCATGTGCTGAATTCGGTGTTGCAGAAATTTGTAAAAAACTACCCAGATATGTCAGAGCTGCTGCAGAAAGTGCAGGCCGTCTGTGCGCACTTTCAGCGTTCTCACCCTTCTGCTGCTCGCCTGTCTGCGCTGCAGTGGAACTTCGGCCTTCCCGCTCACCGCCTCATATGCGACGTGCCCACAAGGTGAAACTCCACCTTGCACATGCTGGAGAGACTGTGCGAGCAGCAGCAGGCAATAGTGGAGTTTCAGCTGCAGCACGCACAGGTCAGTCTTTCTGTGGAACAGCAATACTTCACCACCAACGAATGGGCCTCCATGCGAGACCTGTGTACCGTATTGCGGTGTTTCGAGTACTCCACCAACATGGCCAGTGCCGATGATGCTGTTCTCAGCGTTACTATCCCACTTCTATGTCTCCTTGAAAAAACACTTCGGGCGATGATGGAAGAGGATGTGGCACAGGAGGATGAGGAGGAGGAGGAAGAGGGGTAATTTCCACGGTTATCAGGCCAGTCATTCACAAGTGGCTTGGAGGGTGGGTTCCTGCACCAGCATAGGCCAGGTAAAAAATATTCAAGCCAGGGCACAGTTCTGGAGGATGAGGAGGACGAGGAAGATCATGAGGAGGAGAAGGAGGAACCGTGTTCACAGCAGGGTGGCACCCAACGCAGCTCCCGGGCATTACTGGAGCGTGGCTGGGGGGATACGGAGGACACAGATGATACACCTCCCACAGAGGACAACTTCTCTTTGCCTGTGGGCAGCCTGGCACACATGGCCGACTACATGATGCAGTGCCTGCGCAATGACAGCCGAGTTGCCCACATTGTAACTTGTTCTGATTACTGGGTGGCCACCCTGCTGGATCCCCGTTACAAGGACAACGTGCTGTCCTTAATTCCCTCACTGGAGCGTGAGAGGAAAATGCGCAACTACAAGCGCACACTGGTAGACGCGCTGCTGAGGGCATTCCCAAATGACACCGGGGGCTCAGTGGAAGCACAAGGCGAAGGCAGAGGAGGAGGAGGAAGAGACCGCCAACGCAGCTGTGGCACCGCCAGCACCTCGGAAGGCATAGTTAGCTGGGCAAAATGTGGCAAAGCTTTGTCAGCAGCCCGCCACAACAAACAGCACCACCAGCTGATAGGCAAGGTCTTAGCAGAAGGCAGCATTTCAGCAACATGGTGGAACAGTATGTGTGCACACGCCTACACGTACTGACTGATGGGTCTGCCCCATTCAACTTCTGGGTCTCCAAATTGGGCACATGGCCTGAGATTGCCCTTTATGACTTGGAGGTGCTGGCCTGCCCTGCAGCCAGTGTATTGTCTGAACTTGTGTTTAGCACGGCAGGGGGCGTTATCACAGACAAACGCAGAAGCCTGTCCACAGCCAACGTGGACAAGCTAATGTTTATTAAAATGAACCAGGCATGGATCCCACAAGACTTGTCTGTACCTTGTGCAGATTAGACATTTAGACCGGTCTCACACAGCCATTGGTATACTTGTTTTTTTGAATATGCCTCAATATTTTGGGGGCTACCCCAATTAGAAAAGGAAACCAAACAAACAATAAAAAGTGTTGGCTACCTCCTCCTCCTCCACCACCACTTCTACCTACACTGCCACAGTCACGGCCTAGTCAACCTCTAGGCTCCTACTCCACATCCACCCCCTTCCCTTTTTTATTTTTTTTATTTGATTTTAAGTTATTTTTCCTATCCCCATTTTTTTGCAGGGCACTTGTCCTACTCTTACCCCCATTTTATTTCCTTTTGCAGCCCTCTAGTACTTGGCAGGACTTGTTTACAGCCATTTTTGTGCTGAAAAGTTCGGCTCCCCATTGACTTCAATGGGGTTCGGGGTCCAGGGTCAAGTTAGGTACCGAACCCAAACTTTTTGCGAAGTTTGACTGAACCCGCCGAACCCGAACATCCAGGTGTCCGCTCAACTCTAGTGAACACACTAACTTGCTAGTAGCAAACTGAGCCCTACTCTATCTCTATCTCCACTCCAATAACACCCTGCAGAAGCTTCCTGTGGGAAGGAATCTTTTATAGTGTGGGGTGGGACTATGAGCACTGAGATGTGATTGGACAAAGTCATGATCATTTTGTCCAATCAGGGCTCTGACAGTGCTCTGCACCACAGATAAAACAATGCACCTGACCTCTGGTCAGGTGTAAGGCTTTGCCAATTATGGCTCTAGAATGCACTGTGAAGCACACAGTGCATTGTGGGTTGCTCGGCAGGTGAACATCCCACCAAGCGCCCCCCAAATTCAAGTGTTCACCGGACGGGCAAACAGGAGATACTCGGGCCAAACCTTTGCTCGGCCGAATCTGTTCACCCAACTCTGCTCTCCATAGGTGTGTGTTTAAACAATATAGGACAGGCTGTATTTTGGTACAGTTTGCTACACAGTGATGCAAGTTGCCGCATGATGTACCATGTTACAACATGTTGCACAGCATGGCAAAAGCATGCAAGTAAATGTAAAAAGTAAAAATCTGTGTAGCACTCTTTTTTGGGAAGGAAGGAGGATTATGAGAAATGGCCCTCCCTGAACAGGATATTGTACTAAACCTGTAAGTAATTAAAAGAACTAGAGCCTTGGCTAAGTGGAAGAGTGGGTTTGATAATAAAGTTGGCAGTGCCTCCACCCAGGACAGGACCTCTGTAAATAGAGGAGATTCCCTTCCTTGGAAACTAACCAGTAACCTATACAAAGTAATTGGGAGCAGAACAAGTACTGCAACCATCATATAACAGTACCCATAAGTTTATATATGCACACCAGTATGGAAATAATACAAGCTTTATATAAGAAAAGATTAATAATAGTTAAATTGTGCACATATACCCTGGCATATATAGGTGTTAACAGAGATACCTCCAGCATTTGCAGCAATTGCAGCTGTTTCAGCAAAGTCCAGTTGCAGGGGCCCCTGATGATGATGCGGCATCTGTCTTTATGTTGGAGACCTGAAGACAAGATCTGCATTCATGGGAAGATCCTCCAACTGTTGTCCAACCATCTTGGAATGCACCTTCTCACAGGCAGGAACTGTGGTGTGGCACTGGAACTCAGTCTATTTATTCTGTGTTGTAAGAGCAACAGCATAGTTGCATATAAACTGACTATATACTTTATGCATTATACCTATCTATCCAGCAGGTGGCACTGCAGTGTTATAGTGTTATGTGCATGGAAAATCTATTGTAATGTAATCACAGGATGTTCTGTCTTTGTTCAGTGTGTACTTGTCTGTGTTCCTGCTTCCTGTTACCATGATGTGAAGATATGTTCTGATATTCCTCCCTGAAAGTAAAGTGTATTGCTGTATACAAGAAGCACCCAGTGCATAATTCGATACCCTGCTAACAGGTTATGGGTCCCAGCGCACCCAGCAGGCACCCAGCGCACCCAGCAGGCATCTAGGCACTGGAGAGGATACTGCAAATCTGTGAGTACTGTATACAAGCTGCTGAAAGATGGCAAGTGGTTCAGATGTGAAGTTTGCAATAGCAAAGCTGAACAATGCCAATTACCAGCTGTGAAAGTTTAAGCTTGAGATGATTCTCAACAAGAATGACTTGTGGCAAGTGCTGAATACAGACAGAACCACAAATGGAGAGAAGGAGGCGTGGGACAGAAAGGATATGCAGGCAAAAGCAACCATAAGCTTATTAGTAGAAGATGACCAGCTTATCCACATAAGAACAGAGAAAACAGCCAAAGGTATGTGGACTGCATTACAAAAAATGCATGAGCATTCAAGTCTAAACAACAAGCTATATCTACTAAGGAAACTATAACAGATAAGACTAGAAGAAGGCCATCAAATGTGTGTCAATGTGAAAGCTATGCTAGAGTTCATAGAGCAGCTGTGTGCCACCAGAGAGAACATCAAAGATAACCATATTGTTGCCCTGCTCCTCTGCAGCCTTCCAGAGACATATACTGCTCTTATTAACGCTTTAGTAACTAGATCCGAACAGGAACTAAAGTTAGAATATGTCAAAGGCAAATTAATTGGTGAATATGACAGAAGGAAAGAAAACATGCACCATGATGACAAAGCTCTTAAGGTGTACAAAGGCACAAAACACAACAAAGAAAGCAGAGCCTGTTTTTGCTGTAAAAGGACAAGGTCATTTAAAAAAGGACTGTTCAAGCTGGAAAGCTGAGCAGCGAAAGCTACAGCTATCCACAAATGAAAGAGTAAAATCAGCCACAAAGGAAACTGCAGACACATAATGGAGTGGCACCTTTAAAGTGACACAAAGCAGCAAGCCATGCGGCTGGTGCATAGACTAAGGTGCGACAAGCCAATTGGCTAGTGATGAGACCTTCTTCACAAACATTGACTACAGTGCAAAAGACAAAGTTTTCCTAGCAAACGGGAAAAGCATCACTGCAGAAGGTACAGGGCAGGACTTCCTGAACGGCATTTCACCACAAGGCACGCAGAGTATCCTTGAAAAGAAAGTGCTGTATGTTCCAGAACTAGAAGGAAGCCTTCTATCAGTGAAAAGTCTCACAAACAGTGGTCTCACAGTTAAGTTCCAAGGTGATGAATGCACAATTCACAATAATAAGGGATTCATCGCAAAAAGTAGACTAGATGATCACCTATACAAGCTCATCACCACAGAACAACAAGCCAATATAGTCTCTAATGACCTACACAGCAAATATATTCACTTATGGCACAGGCGGCTGGGGCACAGAAGTCTAGAAGCTATACAGGACATTATAAAGAGAGGCTTATCAGAGGATTTGACAATAATGCCTTGCAAAGTGCTCATGAAATTCAAGTGCTGTATTGAAGCAAAAGCCGCACGTGCTCCCCTTCCACTGGCATCTCAAAGAAAAATTACCCACCCCCTGCAGCTCATACACAGTGACGTATGTGGTCCAATGGTCCCAAGTCAGGCAGGAACAGATATCTACTGACTTTCATTAATGATTATTACAGGTACACAACTGCTTATCTGATGAAACACAAGAATGAAACATCAGAGAAACTTCAAGAGTTTGTTGCCATGTCTAGCAACAAATTCCAATGCAAACCAGTAATAATATGCGCCGAGAATGGGGGAGAATACATAAGCAAAGGAGTGGCCTCAAATCTGAATAGACAAGGAATAGTACACCAGATAACGACACCATATACGCCTGAACAAAATGGTGTAGCAGAAAGGAAAAATCACACTCTTATAGAAATGGTCAGGTGCATGTTGTTGCATGCCAACCTCCCTTACAAGTACTGGGGAGAAGCAGTCATGACTGCAAACTACCTACAGAACCGACTGCACTCAAGAGTTATTAAAAGTACTTTATTCAAGATGTAGCATGGATCAAAGCCTAACACAGGACACATCACAGTGTTTGGATGTAAAACATATGCCTATATTCTGAGTGAAAAGCGATCCAAGCTGGGGAGCAGAGCCAGAGAGGGAATTCTAGTAGGCTACAGTGAGCAAACCTAGGGTTACAGAATCCTAAACCCAAAGACTGACAAAGTGACAATAAGCCATATTGTTTATTTTGATGAGAGTCCATCACCAGACACACCAATTCCTAAAAACTGTGAAGTGAATATGCCAAGCAAACCAGAAGAGCAGGTCGACCAAAGTGAACCTGTACAGAAGTGAGAACAAGAGGTGGAACTTACTGCCTAAATCAAGTTCCCCACCAGACCCTGCTGAACTGTCTGAAGTCAGAAGATCCACTCTAACTACTAAGGGGATACCACCCCGCAAGCTGTCATACTCTGTCAAAACACACAGCATACTTGAACCAACATCCTGCGAAGACATAGACAAACTTCCAAAAGTTGAAGCCAATAAATGGAGCAAGTCAGCAGAAGACGAACTAAAGTCACTTCAAGAAAATGAAACCTGGACACTCACAGAGCTCTCTCCTAACCACAAAACTATAGGAAGTAAGTGGACTTTCATAGTAAAGTCAGATGCAGAAGGGAATATCCACAAATACAAAGCTAGACTGGTTGCCAAGGGTTACTTCCAGAAATTCGGTAAAGATTGAAACATTCGCTCTCGTCGTAAAACACTCCACCATCAGAGCGCTTCTTAGTGTTTCAGCCAGGAAGGGCATGCAAGTGAAACACCTAAACATTAAAAATGCTTTCCTATATGGAGGCATTAAGGAAGACAACCTTGTGTGTAATCATCAGAAGAACATCTACGGTCTTAAGCAATCTGCAAGGATGTGGAATGAGAAAATTAATGAAGTGCTTACTAGAGAGGGATTCTCAAGAAGTAAAGCAGACCCCTGTCTCTACTCTAGGAATCAAGGAGACAGATGGATATACATCATTATCTATATCGATGACATTATAACTTAAGTTTTAAGCAAGAAGGGAATTACAATCAGATAGTTCACAAGTTGAAAGAAAATTTTGAAAATAAAGAGCTAGGGAACATTTGTTACTATCTGGGAATCCAAATAGAAAGAGAAGAAGATGGAAGTTTTCTTCTCAACCAATCTCAGAAATCTTGAAACAATTCCATATGCAAGATGCAAAGGAAATAAAAACTCCTATGGAACCAGGCTATCTAAAGAGCAATGAAGCAGAAAACTTGCTACCGTGACTGGAACGCAATAAAAAGAGTGATGCAGTACCTCAAAGGAACAATTCAGATGAAGTTATGGTTACCAGCAACATCAAATCCAAAACTGGTCTGATATGTGGATGCTGATTGGGCTAGTGACTGCATAGACCTTGCAGTATGGGGAAGGAAACTTAAGTGGGGCTAGTCGAAAGCAAGCAACTGTCACTCTATCTTCAACTGAAGCAGAGTACATTGCAGCAGCACACACATGTAAAGAAGTGATATGGATACGTCAACTTTTTGTGGACATTGGGATAGACATGTCAAAACCAATTCCCATTTTTGAAGACAACCAGGGACTCATAAAGCTTACACAATCAGAAAGGGTCAAACCTAGCACCAAACACATCAATGTCAAGTATTACCTACTGAGGGATAATCAAGAGCAAGGTGTTATTGACATACAATACTGTCCGTCAGAGGAGATGACTGCCGATGCACTTACCAAGCCTTTGTTCAAGGAACGTCATAATTATATCCAGAAGAAGGTGAATATATTTTGACAAAGCTCATGCTGTTCAGAAGGGGTGTTGGAAGAGAAACAGCATGGTTGCATATATACTGAATATATACTGTATGCATTATACCTATCTATCCAGCAGGCGGCACTGCAGTGTTATAGTGTTATGGAAAATCTATTGTAATGTAATCACAGGATGTTCTGCCTATGTTCAGTGTGTACTTGTTTGTGTTCCTGCTCTCTGTTACCATGATGTGAAGGTATGTTCTGATATTCCTACATGAATGTAAAGCATATTGCTGTATACAAGAAGCTTCCAGTGCATAATTCCTTTCCAAAATATTTTATTATTCCAGCAAAACAGCAAAACAATACAATAGTAGCATCTTTCTAGGCATTTGTACGGTCCCAATAGTGGGATAAAATAGTCATAGTATATCTTTCACATGCCCAATAGAGGATATTATCAGTAAATGAGAAGTGATTACATTCAATACCTCATGCCTTATTCTATATTAGGCCGAAACCTAAAAGCCCCTGGACAGTTGAGGGTATATAATTAACTGTATTCAAACCTATATATACAAAATGCACGTAGATGCGTGCTGATACATATTCTTACAAATACATAAAAGATGATGATGTAAGTAATTCTGTTATGTTCGTTTATTTATTAGTTTTACCATGTATACTGTCCTCTCTGAGCCATCTCCTGGAAACCAGGAGCGGCCGAGGGAGAGTAATGTCTAAACAGGAAGAAAGGGTCATAAGAGGGGAGATAAGGAAAGAAAGAAGGGGAAGGAAAGAGGTAAAAGAGAAAAGAAGGGGGAGTCCGTCGGGGGGCCTGCCAGGAGCCCCTTAAATTGAAAGGAGTGTCTCATTAAACCTTGAAGGTTGGGAGTACGTTATCCAAGGTTGCCAAACCTTAGAAAATTTATCGTGTGTATCGGAGGCTATAGCTGTTAACCTCTCATTAATCATGAGATCGTTCATATGGTTTTCAACCGCTTCAAAGCTGTGCGTCTGGGTTTTCCATGCCTTTGCTATTGTTAATTTGGTTGCATTGAATCGGTGCATAGCCAATTAGCCCTCTGAGCTAAAGAGCTCTGGGATGGGCTTGCAGAAGAGGGTCTCGTAGGGGTGCCTTTTCAGATTGGAATGGAACATATTTATGATAAGATTATATACCCTGACCCAGAGCCTGCACACCTTAGGACGCATCCACCATATGTAGGCCATGGTCCTATCCTGGGAGCAAGAGGGAGAATAGGTTGGAATGAAGCAGGCTAGCCTAGCTGGTGTATAATACCATTGGTAGAATACTTTATAGGCATTTTCCATAATGAAAACATTCCTAGAGCTCTTAGTGAGGGCTGTAGTCATGATCTGCCAATCCTCTGGATCCAACCACCTCCCCAAGTCCCTCTCCCATTGAAAATGATACAACTTCACTGGGGGTTTTCTGGAAGAAATTATCATAGAATATATCAGAGAGATGAGTCCTGGGAAGTGTGGCTTCGCCCTACATAGGCAAGAAAAACAATAAAATGAATAATCAGCGCCAAAAATTATAGATAGAGAGCAGCGACGCAAACAGAGAACCCACCAACTCCACCAAAAAATCTTGAAAAAAAGTGCAGCGCTCAAAAAATGAAATCAAACTATACATAAGGTACTGGTATACATGATTATTGTGGCAGTTTTCTTTTTGGCCACTATGGTATGGCTAGCGCTGTTCTGCAGCTCTCACTATAGTCAGCTTCTGCATAAATATGGCTCTGGTCTCCGGAAATGACATCATTGGACTTCGAGAAAATGGCGCCGGCACTGGAAATGATGTAACCATCATGGTCCCGAAACCAGAGGTGCTTGTATTCACTTGCGGTATGGCAAAACGCCGGCTCCAGGTGAGAATTTTCAGCAATTGACAAGAAAATATATATGCAGAGGAATACCTGTGCACTGTAATAACTCTTTGAGAATGGGACTTTTTATACTTTATAAGGTACACACTTGTGTTTTACATATGTTATTTTTTGCCTTTATGGATTGTATGGATTTTAACTTTAGTTAAAAGTATGGTATCACGCTATGAGCGTCTTTTTCTTTATTCATGGGAAAATGATGCTGACATATATGTGACTCACACATCCCCTGCACCGATCAGGAATATCCTAGTGGGATTCGATCATATGCTGGAAGAATTTTCTTTTTCCTGGGTCCCATTTGATGTTATGTGATATGTGTAACACCCATTTATGCCTGCTGAGTTGTTAGGACAGTTGGTAGTTGTATAAGTCATCATGGTGTCTATTCAATACTAGTGTGACCTAGTTGATGTGAGATGCCTTATACGCATATCACATACCACATATGGTGGCTGGACTAGTCGTTTCATGGTGTTCTCTCTTCAATTACTGGTGCACTTATATAGTGGTGATGGTTCTCTCACTGTCCTTCTTGTTATAGAGTATGAGCATACTGCACTATTATTTTTCTTCATATTTTTTTTACAAATACCAAGGAGACACAGAGGGGAGAGACGGCCATCAGAAGGTCCAGTTCCATTCATCATAATTCATGCGTGTTTTGCTGTCCTCTTAAGTGAGGCAGCAACTGGATCTAGTGAGTTGCCATCTTGACCTTTTCTGTGTACATTTCATGTTTAAGAAATGTTACATACAGAATTTGGACACTTTCTCTGGAACTCACCATTTATACACTGGAGAACTTTGGACTATATAGATATTGTGGTAGGTTTTCAGTACCTTATGTATAGTTTAATTAAATTTTTTGAGCACTGCACTTTTTTTCAAGATTCGCCCTACATAGGCTTTCGAAGGGGGTCAACATATATGGAGTGGGTCATGCTTTTATGAGCTGTTGGAGGAAGTGTTTAATCTGTAGATCACTATAGTGTTCCTGCAAAGGGATGTCATGGGAAGATCTGAGAGCATCGAAAGTCAATATTCTTGTAGGGGTAAACAGAGAGTGGACATCAGTGAAGCCACTCTCCATCCACCACGAGAACTGCCTAGGATTGTCACAGCCAGGAGGGAACAATGGACAGTGCATAAGATGCATTAACAGTAAATGTGGTGATATTGGGCCCACTGAAAATTTAACCGCGTCCCACAGACAAAGAGAGTGTGTTAAGCACGGCCTGAAATTAGTCAGGCGGTGTTTAGGCGGAAGTCTAGGTATGGAGGAAACAGGGATGGGGTGAGAGTCTATTGAGTCTATAGTGGCCCATAATGGCATTTGGTATGTGTCCTGAAGGCAAGATAATGGGGCGATATTCACTGCCATGTAGTAGGCTTGAAGATTGGGGAACGAAAAGCCCCCATTGATCCTACACGCGTATAAAACCTGTTTGTTAATTCGGGGATGGGTGGAGCCCCAAATGAATTTCAGCATCTTACTCTGGTGTATTCGCAATATGTGTGAGGGGATGCTTTCAGTGCATAATTCAATACCCTGCTAACACTCTGCACTTTAGAAACTCCCTAATATTTTATAATTTTTCTGATATGCAACCAGAGGACAGGGCAAGGGTGCTCTGTTTGTAACAAGGATTTACAGTAAATATACACTCAGCAGCTACAGCTCAAGTATTAGATAATAAGAATACTTAGCAGCATGAGCAGGACATGTGGCTGAGACCTTCTCTCTCCCTCCATTCTCAAAGCCAATAACCCAGGGGCAGGAATTGCCAAACTACTTACCACAGACATGGGTGCTCTCAAAGATTAGCTAATACAAGTGTTAGCTGGAGTTCAACATAATTTGTTAGCCATTCTGTCTACATTTGCTAGTAAATCTAAGGCAGGCCATAGATTATACAATTTTCTTTTCTTCCACCACGGGTGGAAGGAAATAACATTGGTCAATTCCCCCATCAACACAGTCAGTGTTTCCCTAATCATTCAAGAAAAAAACAGACAGGCTGGTTGTACACAAGTCGGTGGATAGATCAACATGTGTACAACCAGATTGCCCATACTTGGATTGAAATTCAGCAGTTCCCTGCTGAACAGGCCGACTTTTAATCTATGCATGGCCTGCCTCACACTACCCTCGCCCCAGATTGATAATGCTGCTCTCCAAAGGTGTCATTGCTCCTCTATCCAGAGTGAATGCACCCAAAGACAGGATGCATGTTCCTGGCAACAACCCTAGGTGAAAATAAAGAAAAGAGAAAACAAATGATGCCACTGATGTAATTGTTGGTAAACTGAATTATATCCATATAATCTATAATTCCTGTTTTTGTGATGTTCCTTTATTTTGTGTAGTTGTGGTCATTTTGCACGTACTGACTGTGATGATTGTGACATACAGTATACAGTATTACAGTCTAGCAATGCGTAATGCATGAACTAAGAACTGGAAAGAGTCTAGAGATCACACCAAATTTACTGTGAATCCAGCTTGCCCTGAATGTGAAAATCCTACAATTAAAATCCAAAATCCGAAAGAATTTTACCTAGAAGCCTAGTAAAAGCCAAAAAAAAGCAGATATTGGGGAATACAAGTGAAAACTGCTGGCATCACTTGCACTTATGCTTTCAAATTTCCATTGTAAAAGCGCCTTCATTTTACACACATTCATTCCAGAGATAACCTTGCTTGATTTAATAATAATCATAATTTTAAAATAAGAGCAAATCAAACATTATGATCCTGCTATGAAAAGGCTGTGCACAAACATCCATGTTTTTTTTTATGTAAAAACATTTGTGGTAGCCAAAAAAACATTGTCTTTGGCCTATGAACTGAAATGATGGTCATCGTTCATTTTTTAAATATGAAGATTTATTTATTTATGAGTTTTGTTTTTTAATTTCACCTTTGCACATCTTGCCACTGTGACAGACACACTTGTAGTCTGTGCAGCATACTCATAGTCCATTGACACTTCCTGCAGCTCAGTAACTGAAAGCCCATACAGAGGTACAAGTAGAGAGCTGTGTCTGCAGGAGCCTGATATTGCACCTGCCATCCACCGATTGCTCTTTGAAGGCTTCTATGCAAAAAATGTGCATTTACTATATTTTTCTTAAAAGTGGACTTAGCCTTTAAAACCCATTAAGCTCCACAAAGTGTGTCAGAGAGCTTTTGGCCAGTTTAGACATGCCATTGCGAGAGAGACAACCAGTGTTGCCAACCTCCTGCAGCATTTTTTACTGGCAAAACATGGAAAGTTTACTGGCGGAGCACATTTTTTACTGGCAACCTGACAAATAACAGAACTCCTATTAAAAACGAAGGCAATTGATATTCAAATACAACACAGAAACACTGACAAACCCCATATAAAGAAATTTGCTTGGTTTACACTTAAAAAATCAGCACAGCATGACAAATTATCAGACCCTGATATTCATAAGACAGTTGTAAAAATCACTAATTTTTACAAACTGTCAGTAAATTTACTGGCGTTTGGCAACCCTGGAGACAACAGAACCTCCTTTGGGGGGTGAGCGCAGCAACTATAAATGAAAACCCTTGTCAGATTTTTATTTTTGTCTGTATCCTGTTGCAGATCTTCCCTTGTTTGCTATCTGATAAAACTGTTGTCACTGGGACAATAAGTTAAAACAGAGCCCTGAATTGCAGTACAAACCACAGGAGTTCTAATCTTTTTCTGCATTATATAGAACTAAAAGAAAGCTTTTTGGCTTGCCATACACGTAAATTAGCCATCAAATTCAACAATCATAGGAGCTTGTGACACCTTGTACTTAGATTTAACACACTTAGTTCTAACAACTACTCAACTGGTACATGAGTGATCTTTTGTAAAGAAAATACTTTATTTTGTTACATACATTTCTGCCATTTCTTTTTATGTGTTTGTGCAAGATATTGACAGTGATTGTGTACTTAGCACCAGATATATATTTTTTTAATAAGTGCATGCATGCTCAATAATGTGTAGATATAACACTTACAGATATCACAGTGCACAGAGAACAGTGCTCTTCTCAACAGTGCCTTTACCATCCTTCACCATCCTTTCTCCCCAGAAAGCTAGTACAATCTGTTTTTAAGTTTCTTCCAGGGTCAGTTTCCACTTCCTAGATCTGGACTGTGTATATATATATATGTTGTTGCCTTTTACTCTGTAACTTGCTAGAAAGTGACAATGTACAGTCTGAGTGAGTGATTGCTGGGGGTGTGAGGTGGGGGGACTGAGGAAATTATTGTCTGTAGCAGACTTGGAAGGCATCATCTTCCCTGCATGTTTTTTTTAAAACAGATGTTTTGGGTTGATTTACTTAAGGCAAGCAGGCAGTTCACTTTGCAACGGATTTTTCACTTTGCAAGGGAATTTTTCCTTAGCTTAGTAAATGGGGTGAGGCTCTGTTGACTTCCATCATCCAATCATGTGCAAACCAAAATACTGTTTTTTTTATCTCTTTATTTATTTTCCATGTGATTGGGTATTTTCACAACAATCCCAAAAAGCTAAGGGAAATTTCCATTGCAAAGTGAACAGCCTATTGCCTTTAGAAAATCAGCCCCTATGATACTAAGCACAGATACTTGATATGGAGCTCATGGACTGCTTTTTAATGATGAAAGGTACTTTAAAAAGTACACTTCTGGTATGTATTGTGACATGTCAAGAATTTATTCATGTAGAATAGACTGTTTAAGTTATGGGTTTACTCCCATAAAACTTAGTATATCTAATGAGAAATTTACAGTTATATACACCTTCTTTGCAAAAAATGCAGTGCAACCCATTATTTGCCAGCCTTGACAAACCCATACTGTATAGATAAGCATATAGTAGCAGATTCTGTGGCAACTAAGAATGCAACCTTTGCTAATTTTGATGTGATTGCTGAGGGGTATATTTCCTGCTGCGTTAAGGTTTGTTATTTCTTCCTAAATACAAGAAGCAGTCACATACTAAACTACACAGGCGAACCCAAGCCATTTGCAGAAAAAAAACAATTTAACACTCATGGCTACCAACTGCCAATAATGTACTTCCTGGCCTTTGAACTTAGATCAGGTGGCTTGGAAGGGCCAATAATGCATGCTCTGATATATGCTGGAAACAACTGTAGTTGCTCTTTAGCTGCTGCAATTGTTGTTAGTTGTTGTCTGCAAACACTGCTAAAACTCCATCTTATTCCTCCTCTTCTCCTGCTAACCCCATCATAGCCCTGAAAATAGGTATGGAGGAGTCAGCAGAATTATTTAATCACACAATCAGTCACTTGTTCCAAGAGGAGGAACTTGGTCATGCAAAATAACTCCCTGTTTCATATACTGAGGAGAAGAAAGCAGAGGGAGTGGGCATCAGGCAGGGAGTAACATAGGGCAATGTTGTTCTTGCAGCTGGAACTTACTGCAAAGTTGGCTCCAGCGAGGTTAATAAGGTGGTGGCAGACTGTATGTGGGTACCACTGATTGGAGAGAGGAAAACTGAGGAGGAGAGCAAACAACATGGAGTAGTTGGAGTAGTAAGTAGTGGATTAGGCAATATGACGACACAATGCACGTCAGCACCTCATCCCTTTTATGTTATATAAATAAAGGGAAAAAGCGAGGGGATCAAGGGGACTTGCTGTTGGGATTATAACGGTGCTTTTGATTCAATTCACAACTGACAATCAAATAAAATCATATTTTTTTATTGATGTATATTAAAAGAGAGAATATAGAGGAAATAGATTAAAATTCCAATCCAGGTGATTACAATCCATATTAAAATATTATGCATGAGGTACACAACTTTAGTGATGGCAATACGGCATGATGGTCCATATCCTACATGTTTCGCCAAATTATGGCTTCATCAGGGATTTTAGCGGGCCATCATATAGGTACTCAATGCTATATGGTAACAAAAAGAAAAAGAAGAAAGAAAAACAAGTAAATAACAAATAATGATTCAAGGTAAGGATTTAATCAGGTATAGTATTTCAAATTTAGAGTAGTTGCGTTCACCTCCTACAGCTTGGTTCAATTGTCAGGGCCAGGTGCAGATCAGGTTCCCGTCACAGCACACGTCACACCAGGGAAGGGGGGCGCTGCATGCCCACAGACGACCACATAAAGCCAGTTATGTGTTTAAAAAATGTTGCTTAATAAATGTCTAAATAAGACAAATAAATGAAAAATAACTATTCCATACATTACCAAATATGATACTTTATAAACCACCATAAACTGGACCACAAATTGTCCCTTCATATGTTGATTACAACACTTACTAATATAGCTGTCATGTGTTGGTTGAACCACTAGGGGTCACTTCATATAGACAAATCACCATTAGCCCCAACAGTTGGGGAAATCGAGGCAATGTTAACTAAAAAAAAGAGATGTATATAAAAAAAAAAAAATAAAAAAAAAAATGTGAGCGGCTGCTCCAAGGTAAGTAACCCTACGGAAAATCAGAAAGCTAGAGAGATCCAAAATAGCAGGTGCAAGCTTTATTTTTAGTATAAAAACCTACAGTTTCATAATATACTTAGAAATTTTAATTGTTTGCCCTGTATGCTTTGAGTAACAAGAGCAAAGGAATCAACTATGTGTCAGCCAAACTAGAAAAAGAAAAAACTATCATCAGTTACATGGCCCAAAGAGAAAAACTCTTTAATTAAAACAAACAGTAAGAGCAATATTTCACCTTGATCCCAGTGCAGCCAAGCTGGAATAACGAACAGAAAGCCGGCATATAAGGCCGTCTGCTCGCGTCGGCGTGTGACGTCACCGACGAGAGCCCGGGAATACAGCAGGAGCCACCGCGCCTGTGCCGCCCCAACCCAGCCACCGCACAGACCACAACTCCCATAAGGCCCTAGAAAGGGCACGTCTTGGAGAGGGAGGGGCGCATGATGGAATCATATGAGTCTCCACTCCCATCTTCCGAGACTATGGAGAAGCTGGTCATGCTACGATTGGCCGAGGAGGGGAAAGCGCCACCCGGTGACTCCTGGGGCGCCTCCAATGGGAAGTGGAGGTGCCCTTACCCGTGTGGACAGGCAAGCGCCCCCGACAACCCCGGAATACGAGCAGTCAACCAGGGACACCCAAAATGACCATGGCAACAATGACAAACACGCAGCAGAACACAATAGTTGTCAAATGTCTTTGACTAGTGGCAAACGCAACTCTCCATGCAATCAGAAAATGGGAATAACACAAATAGATGTAAATGAATCATTATAAAGATATTAACAATTAAATCTTCTGAACACCTCTGATCTGATATATGTATACAATCATTGATTATCAATTTATCACATATAACACAATGGTCTAATATGGCTGGAAAAAAGAAAAAAGAAAAAGGGGGAAAGGGGAGTGGGGAGTGATTGTACTTAAAAGGGACAAGTTCCCATATTTATGACCTCATAGGAAACAGGAATTTTTTTTATAAAAAGGAGGCAAACATTGTAGGAAAAATTAGTCCAGATGCAGGAGCAGCTTGCATAGGAATGGATGGAGTAGCCGTCCTTTTCCATCTGGTGTCACTGCCCAGAGATGCAAGCCACTGGTATCCACAGGGTCGATTCACAGAGCTCTTTGGTGCTTGCCTTTTTTTCACACATTAGTTGCCAAATACATTGTTGTGGTCTTCAGACTCTGTGTGCAGAGAATCAACCAAGGTAAAAGTACCAGCCATTTGGGTACCACATGCGCGATGGAACAAATGAGTCTCCACCACAAGGTTCAGGGGAAGCAGCACGTCAATGATAGCAGTGACCAAGAAAAGGCTGCACTCATCCTCCTCATTGTTCAGTGCTTTTCACATTTTCTCCCCTCTACAAGTTTCAGAGGCTTATGGTATTCCGGATCAAGTGGGGAAGAGGGTGATCACTGGACCATGCTTATTAGGGTCAAGCTTAAACCTTGTCATATTACTTCAACATCCACCCCAGCATGTTCAACAGCATCTTTGAAAAGGCAGGTGTCTGTTCTGCAGCTGCTGGAACAGAAGAAAAAATGTCCCCAGATCACCCCCATACCCAGCGCCTCAATGCCAGCTTTTTGCAAGCTTATGGCCTTAGCTAAACCACAGTGGCAGGTATTATTTTCCCCAAAAGGCCATGTCCTCAACCTGGTGGTGCAGCTGTTCCTGGTTAAGTATATCAGTGCCATCAGTGCTGCCTATCAGTGCAAATCATTACCGCCTATCAGTGCCCATCAGGGCAGCCTATCAGTGCCCATCAGTGCCACCTATCAGTGTCGCCTCATCAGTGTCCATCAGTGCAGGCTATTAGTGCCCATCAATGCAGCCTATCAGTGCCAATTAGTGCAGCCTCATCAGCGTACACCAGTGAAGGGGAAAAAATACTAATTTGCAAAGAAAAACGTTTTCTTTCAAAATGCTTAGTCTTTGTTTAGCAAAAAAAAAACATTGGTGATTATACGCATCCAAAAGAAAGCTCTATTTATTTCCAAAAAATTATAAAAATTCCATATGGGTACAGTGTTGTATGACCGCACAATTGTCATTCAAAGTGTGGCAGCTCTGAAAACTGAAAATTGGTCTGGGCAGGAAGGGGGTGAAAGTGCCCGGTATTGAAGTGGTTTCAATATGATCAAATGTCATTGGCAATATGTTACAACTCTAAGAACAGTAATACCATTAATTCCTTAAAGTTTTCTCTATTAGATTATATTATTGCCATTTATAAAGTTTGTCTATGTTATAGGTATGATATAGTTTCTCAACTTGTTTTTGTCATTGATGTTGTTATACTTTATTTTCTTATTTTGTTACACAGCAATACATAACATAAACCATCATATAGGACAAAGTATCATATAGAACTTTTTGCTAAAGTTAAGTAGACATAGACTAGAGGAAAAGAACATCTGAACAATGAATACACAGCTGGTATTTTCCAAATAACAGAAACAGATTTAGGGAATTTAAATTCATTTCAGTGAGAAGCTCATTGTGAAGAAACAGATGTATCCATACACAGGCCGTAGATGTGATGACAGAAATTAATAATCTTGGAACATGTGTTTGATATCAGACCAGATGGATTTCTATAGTGTTTCTACAGCAAAGTGGTAATTGTTCTAACTACAAGCTTCATATCAGTTTTACAATATACAGTAGATTATTACTTTTTCCTGCAAAAAAATATTTTCTACCAAATTTGCAGCACTGTCTATAAATTTACCTTTCTAAATGATGCATATGCTCAGGTGAGCCATGTAATCCTCTAAGTGCCATATTACTTTCTTGACATTTCCAGATTTAAAGGACCATTAGCGAATAGATTTATGTTCTACTGGTAGAAAAGAACACCGTCATTTCAACTTAATATTTGAGCATTCTTTCTTGAACCTATGTTCTTAGCAGAATCTGACAGTGTTGAAATACTTGACGTATATTAACACTATAAATCTCATATATGCAGAAATGTCACCCACCGACCTAGAAATGCCCATCTTGTAAACAGTGGAGCAGGACAGTAAACGGAAGGTAGATTGATAAACAGCTTCAAAAATGAATATGGAGCTGAATACAGAAAATTCTTGTGTATGAAATAACAAAGACATCAGCAGTGTTTTTCACATTAGAGTTTAGTCATAGCAAAGATAAGGGGTGGCACAGTAGTGTAGTGGATAGCACGTTCGTCCTGGCAGCAAAAGGGATACTGGTTCGAATCCCGACCACGACACTACCTGCCTGGAGTTTGCATGTTCTCCCTGTGCCTGCATGGGTTTCCTCCAGGTACCCCAGTTTCCTCTCACACTCCAAAGACATGCTGGTAGGTCAATTAGATCATGTCTAAATTGTCCCTAGTATGTGTATGAAATATTCAAATTTGATTCAAAAACTTTTCGAACCAATTCAAAAACGAATAAACAAAACAAATTCCAAAAATGAATGAAACAAATCTAACTAAACTAATTTATGTACATAGCAAATCGAAACTAATTTTTTCATTCTTCACATGTCTAAATATGATAATGTAGATATTTGCCAGCACACCAAGGATCTTCAATTATGCCCAGAAGTTTCTTTTATTAAAGAAAGATCACATCTCAAAACAGTGTAGTGCAATTTTTTAAGGGCCAGGCATGTGCCAAAGGGGTCCTGCGTGGCTCCGAAATGTTGCACAACACTGTTTTGTTATGTGATCTTTCTTTAATTAAAAAAACATTTGGACATAATTGAAGATCCTTGGTATGCCGGGAATTATCTATGTTATCGTGCATATTCCTGTATCCAGCTGGTGGTCACTGAAGCACCCAGTACCTTCAGAGCTCATTCCAGGAATGTGTGCAATGGGAATATGGACTGTGTATTGACCAAATATTCCATGACCCACGAAGTCACTGGTGGTCGACCTATGTCCTTATACGTGCTATTGTATCTATTAAGGGCCGTATGGTTCCTAGAAGTTAATACAGGTTTACAAAAAAATTAATTTCTTTCTAGTGTATTGTTTTGTCACAACACGTTGTAAAGCCTCGGTGCGTCCTGGGGAAACCGTGTACGGACCGGGAATTTTTTAACGTGATGTGACAAAACTCTACACTAGAAAGAAATTATTTTCTTTGAAGACCCGTATTAACTTCTAGGAACCACACGACCGTTTATAGATGTAATAGTATAAA
>BLSH010424453.1:218674-232209 GCA_018402905.1 Glandirana rugosa | reverse complement strand
GGCCAGTCATTCGCAAGTGGCTCGGAGGGTGGGTTCCTGCACCAGCATAGGCCAGGTCCAAAATATTCAAGCCAAGGCACAGTTCTGGAGGACGAGGAGGACAAGGAAGATGAGGAGGAGGAGGAGGAGGAATTGCAGCAGGGTGGCACCCAACGCAGCTCGTGGGCATCACTGGAGCGTGGCTGGGGGGATACAAAGGACACAGATGATATACCTCCCACAGAGGACAGCTTGTCTTTGCCTGTGGGCAGCCTGGCACACATGGCCGACTACATGCTGCAGTGCCTGCGCAACGACAGCAGAGTTGCCCACATTGTAACTTCCTCTGATTACTGGGTGGCCACCCTGCTGGATCCCCGTTACAAGGACAACGTGCCGTCCTTAATCCCCTCACTGGAGAGTGAGCGGAAGATGCGCGACTACAAGCGCACACTGGTAGAGGCGCTGCTAAGGGCATTCCCAAATGATACCGGGGGCTCAGCATAAGCACAAGGTGAAGGTAGAGGAGGAGGAGGAGGTAGAGGCCACCAACGCAGCTGTGCCACCGCCAGCACCTCAGAAGGCAGGGTTAGCATGGCTGAAATGTGGCAAAGCTTTGTCAGCAGCCCGCCACAACAAACAGCACAACCAGCCGATAGACAAGGTCTTAGCAGGAGGCAGCATTTCAGCAACATGGTGGAACAGTATGTGGGCACACGCCTACACGTACTGACTGATGGGTCTGCCCCATTCAACTTCTGGGTTTCCAAATTGGCCACATGGCCTGAGCTTGCCCTTTATGCCTTGGAGGTGCTGGCCTGCCCTGCATCCAGTGTATTGTCTGAACGTGTGTTTAGTACGGCAGGGGGCGTTATCACAAACAAGCGCAGCCACCTGTCCACAGCCAACGTAGACAAGCTAACCTTTATTAAAATGAACCAGGCATGGATCCCACAAGACTTGTCTGTACCTTGTGCAGAATAGACATTTAGACCGGCCTCACACAGCCATTGGCATCCTTTTTTTTTTTTAAATATGTCTCAATATTTTGGGGGCTACCCCAATTCTAAAAACAAACAAACAAAAAACAGTGTTGGCTACCTCCTCCTCCTCCTCCTCCACCACCGCCACTTCCACCTACACTGCCACGGTCACTGCCTAGTCAACCTCTAAGCTCCTACTCCACATCCACCTGCTCCTCCCGTTTTTATTATGTGATTTTAAGTTATTTCCCTATCCACATTTGTTTGCAGTGCACTTGTCCTACTCTTACCTCCATTTTGCTTCCTTTTGCAGCCATCTAGCCCTTTCCATGACTTTTTTACAGCCATTTTTGTGCCCAAAAGTTCGGGTCACCATTGACTTCAATAGGGTTCGGTGTCCGGGGTCAAGTTCGGATCGAGTTCGGTGCCGAACCCGAACGGTTTCACCAGGTTCTGCCGAACCCGACGAACTCGAACATCCAGGTGTCTGCTCAACTCTGATGGCGACCTCTCTCTCTCCTTCACCTGAGGTAGCTATATTATCCATGCTCCCTTGAAAGTACAAGTCCATTAAAAAAGATGTACTGCATCACTTTTTGGCCGCGGCCAGAATAGTGATTCCACATTACTGGAGATCAATAACTGTACCTTCCCTGGGGCAATGGGTTACTGAAGTAAACCGTATCAGGGACCTTGACCATCTGTTGGCTCAGGAAGGACGAGCAGCTATCTCTCACTTGGACTTCATGGTCCATGTTCTGCTATGCATTGGAATTCATCCCCTGGGCAGAGGGGGGCCTAAGCAATACCACCTCATGATCTTGTTGGAGCAATGCTTGTTCCTATTCTTTCTCCTTTCCTTGCTTTATCTTTACTCTTTTTTCTGTATGCACAAATGTAACTTTGAAGAATCCATTGAGCACTTACTTCTGCTACAACATGAGATCTTTACAACTAACTTTCCTACAGCATAGCAGGTTTTCAAAATACATTTAGATGTAATACTACATGATGCTTGCATATAATCTCTGCATCTGAGATGCGAGAGTCTTGTATTCCTCCAGTTCTGCCTCATTATGTTGCTCTAACTGATGTTTTTTGCTACACATATCGATTGCGATACAATGCTATATTTCTGAAACCTCCATATTCATATTTTTTATTGTCTTTAATTACTACTGTTGGTGATATGTTTTATGCTGAGTGTACTGTATCTTCCACCTTGTCTCTTTCAATAAAATAAGATTGAATTAAAGAAGGGGGATGAATTTCTGCAGTTTATCTTTAAGGCTACTTTCACACTGGGGCGGTAGCAGTAAAGTGCCGCTAGATTTAGCAGCACTTTACTGCTGTTATAGCAGCGCTTTGTCAACGCAAGTGGGATGCTTTTAACCCCCCAGAAGGGGTTAACAAGGGGTTAAACGCACCCTTGTTGTGGCGCTTCAGAAGTGCTTTGCAGGGGCTTCAGAAGCGCTGAACATTCATTTCAATGACAGGGGCAGTTTGCAAGCAGAAGCTCCCGTACTGCCCCAACGATGCTGCTTGCAGGACTTTTTTTTCCTGTCCTGCAAGCGCACCGCCCCAGTGTGAAAACACTCGGGTTTTCAAACTGAGGTGGATTGGGGGGGCGGTTTTCAGGCGCTTTGCAGGCACTATTTTTAGTCCTAAAGCTCCTTAAAACCACCCCAGTGTGAAAGGGGCCTTAAGGACTTGTGTATTTTCAATGTTATATTTTAAGCCCAATGAAAAGACTTTCTCCCCACTGAACAGTATTTTTAAAGCAATTTTTTTATTGGTACGTGGCCCCCAAGGCAGTGTCCAGCTGCCCATTCCTTTTTTGCAAATTAATCTATCTATGTTTGGGGTTCCCAGTCTTCCTGCTGGGTTTGATGAACATCCTGCATACCAGACTTTGCCCAGTTTAGTCATCCCTATTGTACATGGTGAAATTTGGTAGTTCCAGTGACATGAATAATTTCTGCCTATATATCTCCATATGGTGATAATTAGTTGTATGAAGTGTTTACGTACTGCACAGCAAAAATAATGGCTTAGTCTGCAGTATATTATAAACAGCATGCTGTTTGGAGCATGCACTACATAATATACTCACCATATGTACTCATTATATCCTATATCCACCTCCCTGACCCCCTAATGTATCAGCAGACTGACACTAGCAGGAGTGTAGGAAGATCTGAACATCCTTACTTGCAGCCTTCATTTTTCTCAGGGTTTGTTGTGACATGAAGCCCCATTCATCATCTGCTTCCGCTTCCCTGCACCTTCCAGTGCTGGCCCCTTTCTCACTAAACTCTGTTACACGAGCAGGTGTTGGTTGAGTTATCTCTCACTCACTCACTTGGTTTTGTTTTTAATAAAATATGGAAAGGCATTGTAAAGAGCAGTGAAAGTAACCCATTGCATTTAAGGATAAGCCAAACATTCTAGGGTTCAGATTGAGGCAGGTAACGGCCAACATTACAGGAGTTTGGGTGCTGAGTCCGAACCCCACTGAAGTCAATAGGAGTCAAAAGTTAACAATCAGTTCTACCCATTTTCTAGTCTACTAGGCAAGGGATTGTCAAATATGCGGGGGCTGGGCACTGCCTTGGGAAACATGTGTTAAAGCAAAAGAAACCTTCTAAAAATTCCATTTGGAGGAGAGCAGTGATTAATAATGCTTAAAGTGAAACATAAAAATGCTAAATTTCTTTAATGAACATGCCTGGGGTTTGCCCTGCCTGTGAAGTGGCATATCTGTACGATGCCTGGGGGTTGACTTGCCTGTGAATTTACATATCTATAAGATGTATACAAACTGCTACATCAATGCTAACATCTACAAAAAAAATGCTGTTTAAACTGCCAGCAATTTAGATCTTCAGCCAATTATTTTTCTAATTGATCAAGAATTCCCTTAACCTATACCAGACCCTTATGCTAGCTGAGGACTCAAAATAGATCAAACTAGAGGATGGGGATTCCAGGAAAAATCCATACACTTATCCTGGTTGAGGGTCTGGTATAGATGTCACGGGGAACCCCATTAAAAAAAAAGCATTGAGTTCCCCTCAGAATCTATACCAGACTCTTTGGGGTTGATTTACTAAAACTGGAGAGTGCAAAATCCGGTGCAGCTGTTGATGGTAGCCAATCGGCTTCTAATTTTAGCTTGTTCAATTAAGCCTTGACAAAAGAAAACCCTGGAAGCTGGTTTTTATGCAGAGCTGCACCAGATTTTACATTTGGGTCTGGTATGGATTTGAAGGAATTATACACAAATATCAAGAAAAAAATATACTTTTATTTACGTCATGTAAGAGAAAAAATGTCTATTAGCCTGAATAAATTCCATAGACAGTAGTTGTCTGTCTAAATTGCATTGCCCATTAATATTTATGTTTGAGGTGTTTATTCTATCACTAGATCTTATTCACCTAAAACCTTTCAAGTCTTTTATATGTAAGAGCTAAACTCCAGACAGATAAAAAATACCAATGCATGTACAGGTATGTGATCATTAAACATAAGGCATATTTTAAAAAGCGAAAGGTCGGCACCTGGGAATTAAATGCAAATAAAAAGTTCTTTACTACATACCCATCGGGATACAAAGGAAACCTATACACAACAGATGCTTCTGTTGTGTATAGGAGTCTTTTATATCCTGATGCATACATTTGCATTTAATTCTCGGGTGCGGACCTTTCACTATTTAGATACATATGTTGGCAGCCTGTCTAGCTGTGGTCTTGGCACAGTTGAAACTTTGATATATCCTGTGAGGAATATAGGAGTTGCAGCACCAAACTTTGTTGTTATGGATTCCATATTTTTAAAAAGGTGCACACCTGAATTTTACTTGGTATCACCCTGTTGCAATGTATAGCAGAGTTCAGAAAGGGAGAGGGAGAAGCAGCACAAGGAGCCAGCAGATTTGCTGTTGAGCTCATGTGTTAACAAGGAACATGCTTGTGGGGAAGTGCAGCATGGTGCGGTGGCAGTAAATACAGAGTTCAGTTGCAAGAAACAAAAATTAGTTTTTTCATGCAGAATCCAGTAGTTTACAACAAACCCAGCAGGAAGGCTCATGGTATATAACAACAGTGTGTAGTGGAGCAAGTCTCAGATGTGCCAACAGCATCTGCCTTGAGGGGCGGAATGTGGCCTGGCTGGTCCGTACCCAAATGGGGAGGTTTCCAGGAATGATGGAGTGTCCCTGTCCTTTCCCTGCTTATTTGGAACAATTCCCTGCTGCTAATCACTGTCCTTTTAGATGGGTGAACTGTCCCTACACTACCCATACATGAAATGTGTGCCAAGTCTGGGAGCCACGGCCCTAAATAGGCTCTGCATGACCCAAGATGACCGCTAGAGTAACATGGGGTGGCAGCATCCAATTAGATAACTTGACCCTGAAAACTATAGAATAACTATGTTCCTCTTGACTTGCTGCTGCAGTGGAGCACCACATGCAGTGGGGAAAGTAGACTGCACCTGCCTAAATGCTAGTATAGAACAGATAGCAGAATGACAGAGAGTTGAGCTCAGTCTGCTGCTTTTCCTTTACAGACAAGTCACAGGCTAGGGACAGACTCCAGACTTGGTTATATTAACTAGAGCAGGGAAAAGTCAGGTCTGCACAATTGGCTGTGCTTTGTGGCAGAGCTGTGTAAATCTTTGGAATAAAAAGTTGGAAATACAAATACTTTGGCAGGTAAAACAGCTAACATATATGTATTTTATCTGTGAATGTAGCTCTTTATTTAGAGTTTAGCTTTAAAAATATACCTCCAGGGGACGTGGCCTGATCCGAGACACGGCAAACGTGTTTCTGAGGAGCTCCGAGATCCTTCCAAATAATCCAGCGGCATCTGAGCACCACAGGACTTATTGAGAGTCGCTGTCCCCCTGGACTTGATCCCAGTATCCTCTGCTGCCCCCTGGCTGAAAATTGAACAGAGTGGAAGCTCGATCGCAGAGGGATTACGGCCGTCACACCCCTCATCCATCCTCGCTGGGGCCTAAATTAATGGGGATCCCTCACCCCAAATGGTATGCCATCCTTCAGCACCAAACCCCAGGCAACACCCTGCTAGACTCCATATACCCCCCACTGGTGTATGTAGCCTGTTGAGGGGCCTAAAAAAAAACTCCCGGGCCTGTCCAGCTGCAGACCTCATCTGGGGACCCCCCCTAGAGAGTGGCTGAATCTATCAGAGCATTAATCTAAGGCCTTCCACCTGCCACCTAGCATTTTGAAGAGCAGTACCCCCTGAAGGCTATATATCTGTGTGTTCTTGGCTATCTTCAGCACCAGGCCCGGCGGCCATATTGGTACACCCATCCTGCAATAATCTTTATCTGTTATATCCAGGCAACATTACCTTTCTTCTCCTTACGTAACCTGGGCCCATCTTGAACTTTTGCATGTACTTATTTCAACTAGGTCACATGCCTGAATTGTTTTAAGATGGCACACGGTAATTAATTGAGCACTGGGACCTCCCCCACCCTCCACAGCCCCAAAATCACATAACTTGCTATAATAACTAAAGGGGCCAGTACAACCGTTCACTGAAATAGAGGAGCCTCTCGTGGTGAAAATTGGGTGACAAAAACCCGCCCCCTCACCGTACCATGGGTCACAACCTGCAGTGGAGAAATTTCTGACCAGGCCGTCATCCCCGGCCTCGAGGACACAAGGAGACCCAGCTAATCACCTGGGGGATTTTCTGGAGCGGGCCTCTCACACTACAGAACAGATTGCAGATACACCAGCTGCCCCATTCTCACCCTCCTCTGTTCTAACCCCAGAGCTCCTGGATGTAAAACTACAAGCTCTTCTACAGCAAATAACACATTCCACATCCCAGGCTTTTGGGAAAATATCACAGGAGTTGAGGGGAGAAATTGACCAGCTAGGGGAATGTACAGATACTTTAGATACTAAAATTAATGACATTATTCAGTATGTTCATGTATTAGAGGAGGAAAACTCTGCTCTTAAACATACAGTCTCTCAAATACAACTGCAACAAGAAAACAGAGAAAGACGCCAAAACATACGTATCAGGGGAGTTCCTGAAACTGTAAATGACAACAACTTTACCTTTTGTATCACCTCCCCCTCCCTTTAGACTGTAAGCTCTACGAGCAGGGCCCTCCTATTTCTTCTGTATTGAACTGTATTGTAATTGTACTGTGTCCCTTCTTTATTGTAAAGCGCTGCGCAAACTGTTGGCGCTATATAAATCCTGTATAATAATAATAATAACTTGCACCCCTGCTTGCTAGGCCTATTTAACTACCTGGCTCCAGATGTAGCGGATATAGACTGGAGACTGGACTGGGCTCACCGCTCTCTGGCACCCAAGCCCCCTGTAGGAGCTAGGCCAAGAGACATAGTGGTTCGCTTTCACTATTATGATATTATGATAAAGAGGCGCTAACTCTGGCTACTCAAAATAGATCCCAACTAAAGGGAGATAAAATCCAGATCTTTAGTGATCTCTGACCTATGACTCTGGCAAAGCGATGCAGCCTAAAACCAATTACTACACATCTGCAAACCCACAAGGTAGCCTACTACTGGGGCTTCCCCTTTCACTTGGTGATTACAAAGAACGGCTCTCAGCATGTCCTTCGAGACATTTATGAAGGTGAGGCTTCCCTGAAGAATTTGGGCTCTCACCAATTCCAGAGGAAGAATGTCCTCCCCCCCTTCTACTGCATGTCCATTGGCTGTTCCGGATCTGGACCCTGGCTAAAGGAAAGTTGAAGAAATCCTCCAACACTCCTCAGAGCCAACGACCATCAAGGCAACCTCCCTGACCGTTCTGGGCATCTTTTAAAATGTGTTCCACTTTATCCACATGTTCCAGTATGTTAACTTGATTTATAACCAGTTGGCACTGTAGACCTGACATGTGGAAACCAGCCTCTCAGTTAAAGAGGCCTACTCCCCGTCTGAGATTCCTGCTCTAGGTGCTCTACCCTAGGACGTTTGTATCTTTACTGTTTTCTTGGATTATACTAGCTAAACTAACTAATCTGTTTTCATTATGTTATGCTAAGTTAATAGGTTATCTTACCACTTTTTGATTCTCCATTGCGCTACATGTTGGAGGGTGAGGAGCTGGACCTCACCTGCCGTTTCTGGTGATCTCCATGTCCCTCGTCTTAGTCCAAGCCTACGGGCTCGGCAACCTGAGGAACTTGATTGTCTCAGACCTAAATTTTCTGTTCCTTTTTTTTTCACAGGCCTTTTTCCTGCAACAATATGCTTGATGTTAGTAATTTTCTTCTTACAATATTTTTTTTTTTCTCTGAACCAAAAAAATGTTACTCCATAGCTTTGAGGGAGTTGGGGATGCTTGTTCTCATGAGTGCAGTTATCCCTATTTTATCAAAGCTACCTCAAGCAACTTAGTGATATACAACTATGGCTTTGAAAGTGATGTCTTTGAATGTGAAGGGGTGAACTCCATCAAAAAAAGATGGATAGCTTTGAAAGAATTTAATAACTCCAAAGTAGATGTGGTCATGGTCCAGGAGACTCACTTTCATCCTGGGGGATCCTTTAAATTTGCCTCCAAACACTACCCCACCTCATTTGCGGCCTCTGATTCCAAGGGCAAGGCGGGTGTAGCAATTCTAATCAAATGATCCTGTCCTCTAAGAGTTAAAAAGTCAAAATTGGACCCTCATGGATGTTACGTGATCCTCTCCTGTGACTACATGGCCACCCTGTAACTCTTATGAATGTTTATGCCCCGAATGTTGGTCAAATTGGGTTTCTAGACTCGGCCTTGGAATCTCTACAAGGTTTGGCACAGACTTTTACAATAGTTGGAGGGGACTTTAATGTGGTACAGTCTGTGACAAAATATAGACAAACCCTGCTTGATTCTAATATTTCCACTCAGGCACAGGCTTTGTCTAATTCTTTTCGCAAACTTCTTAGTTTTCTTAGATTCCTTTCTTAAAAATCCAGTGGTTGGCAATATACGTTTTACTCCCCTGTTCATAAAATGTACTCCAGGTTGGATCATTTTCTTATATCTGCCCCCCTCCTGACCAAAGTGGTTTCTGCAGAGATAGGTGATAAGTGAGAGGTATGCTCGTTTGGTCTGATCATTTCCCTATGTATTTAGATTTAACCCTGCCTGTCATTGGCGCCTTAATGAATATCTCCTCCATAACGAAAAAGCCAAGACGCAGCTCTCACAAACCTTAACAGAATATTTTCATTATAATCAAAGCTCAGTTTTGAAGGCGACGACACTATGGGAAACACATAAAAACACATAAATCAGAGGCCAATGTATCTCTATTGGCACACATATGAAGAAATATAATAATGCAAAAATAATAGCTGTTCTGGCTCAGCTACAGTTTTCAGAGAAACGATTACTCCAAAATCCCCCGGTTTCTCGCCTTCGAGAGGTCACTAACCTCCGTATTCAACTTAATGCTATAGTTTCTCATAGAGTAGCCAGATCTCTAACATGGTCTAAACAAAAATTATATGAATACTCCAATAAGCCTCATAGGATGTTAGTGAACAAACTAAAACCTCGCCCCTTTAACTCGTTCCCAGATTTCTTACCCCTACCGGATGGTACCCCCACATACTGTCCCCAGAAGATGGCAGAGGTCTTTGGAGACTTCTGTCATAAGTTGTACAATTGCCTCTCTCCTAAAACCAACTATAAATTTAGTCAAGAGTCATTTGATGCCTTCTGCTCCACTCTTAAACTCCCTAAACTGTCAACAACCCAAAAAAGCAAAGAAATTACCTCTAGGACTTTTTAGGCATGGGTTCCCCAAGTGAACAAGAGTAACTGAGTATAAAATATAGAAATTTACATGAATATATTTTCAGAATAAAAGGGGGTACATAAAAGCAGTAGCTGTACATTACATCATTCGCAACAGTATACAAAGACAAGGATGACACTGGCACCATAAGTGCTGAAAATCCGAACATGTTTCAGAAATCCTGTCCTTCGAGGGATAAGTGGTGAGTGCTTTGTAGGATGCTAATTCAGTACTGAAACGCCTTCAGCCAAGGACCTCCAGTCTACCCACACAAGCTGGAGCCTGCCAACATCGCAGTATTTATACAGACATGATCCCCAATTAGCATTGCTTAATTTTGGTGCCAATACTATGATCTGTCGGGCATTTCTGCCCTTTGGAACAAAGATGGCGCTGGCGTGCGTTCCATGCCTCAATCCAAATCACCACTCACTTATATGTGTACCAGGAATCCAACTTTTCTGGTAAGCAGACATCTTGGCATTTCCTGTCGGTGGTGGCACAGGGGAATCATGGAAGTTGGATGCACTTTATTTTCACTGGATTTGCTTATTTGGAATTTTTTCACTTTTGGGACTTTTTATTAGAGATTATATTTTCTTTATGTTTAATTATTTATGCACTTTATTTATTTAGACAAATTTACACAAATTATTAGATTTCCACACCTTATCCACAGGGGTATGTTTAATTTGCCCCTTGTGGTCGTATATTTACTCAAAACTTAACGTTTATTTGTTTTGTTAACATATATAATCTTTTAGCGCAGCATCTTTTATGTTATATCCATATGGATGGTGTACCCATACCCTCAGATACCTAGGAGTATATCTCACACCCAATTTCCACACCCTGTATAATGCTAATTTTCCTCCCCTGTTTAACCACTTCAGCATTCCAGCTTTAGGACCGGAACACTTTTTTCAATTTGGCACTGCGCAGGTTTAACTGGTAATTGCGTGGTCATGCAATGCAGTACCCAAACTAAATTTGCGTCCTTTTTTTCCCACAAATTGAGCTTTCTTTTGGTGGTATTTGTTCACCACTGCACTTTTTATTTTTTGCGATATAAACAAAAAAAAAACAGAAATTTTGAAAAAAAAATTATATTTTCAACTTTATGTTATTACAAAAATACAATAAACTAAATTTTAGTAATACATTTTTGCCAAAATGCATTCAGCCACATGTCTCAGGTAAAAAAAAAAGTCAATTAGCGTATATTTATTGCTTTGCGCAAAAGTTATAACGTCTACAAACTAGGTACATTTTCTGGAATTTCCGCAGCTTTTATTTTATGACTGCCTATCTCATTTCCTGAGGTGCTAAAATGGAGGGACAGTACAACACCCCCCCCCAATGACCCCATTTTGGAAAGGACACCCCGAGGAATTTGCTGAGAGGCATGTTGAGCCCATCAAATATTTTATTTTTTTGCCATAAGTGATTGAAAAATGACAAAAAAAAATTACACAAAGTTGTTATTGAAATTATATATTGGTCACACATGCCATGGGTATGTGTGGAATTACACCCCAAAATACATTCTGCTGCTTCTCCTCAGTATGGGGATACCCCATGTGTGACACTTTTTGGGAGTCTATCTGCGTACGAGACCCAAAAACCAATCACCGCCTTCAGGATTTCTAAGGGCAGAAATGTATACCTTCACCCCACACTACCTATCTCAGTTTTGGAGGCCATGAAATGCCCAGATAGCAAAAAAAAAACAAAACAAATTACCCCATTTTGGAAAGTAGACACCCCAAGGAATTTGCTGAGAGGCATGTTGAGTCTATGGCATATTTTATTTTTTTGTCATAAGTGATTGAAAAATGACAAAAAAAAAAAATTACACAAAGTTGTCATTGAAATTATATATTGCTCACACATGGCATGAGTATATGTGGGATTACCCCCCAAAATACATTATGCTGCTTCTCCTGAGTATGGGGATACCCCATGTGTGAGACATTTTGGGAGCCTATCGGCATACTGGACCCCAAAAAACAATCACCGTCTTCAGGATTTCTAAGGGCAAAAATGAATGCCTTCATCTCATACTACCTACCTCAGTTTTGGAGGCAATAAAATGCCCAGATAGCACAACCCCCTCCCAAATTACCCCATTTTGGAAAGTAGACACCCCAAGCTATCTGCTGAGAGGCATGTTGAGTTTATGGAATATTTTATATTTTGCCACAAGTTCCGGGGAAATTAATTTTTTTTTTTCACAAAGTTGTTACTAAATGATATGTTGCTTGAACATGCCATGGGTATATGTGAAATTACACCCCAAAATACATTCTGCTGCTTCTTCTGAATATGGGGATACCACATATGTGAGACTTGCTGGCAGTCTAGCTGGGTACGGGACCCCAAAATCCAATCACCGCCTTCAGGCTTTCTAAGTGCGTAAAAAGGGGATTTTACTCCTCACTCCCTATCACAGTTTCTGAGGCCATGGAATGCCCGGATTGCACAACCCCCCCCCCCCCCCAAATGACCCCATTTTGGAAAGTAGAAACTCCAAGCTATTTGCTGAGAAGCATTCTTAGTATTTTGCAGATCTCACATTTTGTCACAAAGTTTTGAAATTTGAAAAAAGTAAAAAAAAAAAAAAAAGTTTATTTCTTCATTTTCCAAAACAAATGAGAGCTGCAAAATACACACCATGCCTCTTAGCAAATACCTTGGGGTGTCTACTTTCCAAAATTGGGTAATTTGGGGGGGGGGGGGTTTGTGCTACCTTGACATTTCAGGGCCTCCAAAAACGTGATGGGCACTGAGGAGTAAAATCACCATTTTATGCCCTTAGAAAGCCTGAAGGCGGTGATTGGTTTTCGGGGTCCTGTACGCGGATAGGCTGCCAAAAGGTCTCACACATGTGGTATCCCCGTACTCAGGAGAAGCAGCAGAATGTATTCTAGGGTGTAATTCCACATATACCCATGGCATGTGTGAGAAATATATAATTTCAGTGACAACTTTATGTAAAAAAAAAAAATGTCATTTCCCCTAAACTTGTGGCAAAATATAAAATATTCCATGGACTCAACATGCCTCTCAGCAGATAGCTTGGGGTGTCTACTTTCCAAAATGGGGTCATTTGGGTTTTTTTTTGCTATCTGGGCATTTCATGGCTAGGTAGTGAGGAGTGAAGGCATAAATGTTCACCCTTACAAATGCTGAAGGGGGTGATTGGTTTTTGGGGTCCTGTATGTGGATAGACTCGCAAAAAGTCTCACACATATCATTTCAGTGACAACTTTGTGTAATTTTTTTTGTCATTGTTTAATCACTTATGATAAACAAATAAAATATTCCATGGACTCAACACGCCTCTCAGAAAATAGCTTGGGGTGTCTACTTTCCAAAATGGTGTCATTTGGGGGGGGGGGGGGTTTGAACTGTCCTGGCATTTTATGCCCAACATCACCCACTCTTCTAATCATCTGTGGGGTTCGATAAAAGACTCTCCGCACAACTCAGGTACCTTATAAAATAAACAAATAGTATTCACTAATTTGTTACTGTTTTTTTTAATGTGTTTCAACAGTGACTTTACTATACACACTCTGAAAAACGCTCAGATAGGTGTATGTCCTGGGGTTTTTGGTTAGTGGGGGAAGTCGTAAACATTCCCACTTGTAAATACGGAAGTGAGGAGTGATGGATCGGTACTTTACGGGTCTATCGTTTTTTTTTGGGTTTACTGGGGTAAAACCTTTCATCTGTGGGGTTCGA
>BLSH010424453.1:179035-189890 GCA_018402905.1 Glandirana rugosa | reverse complement strand
GAACGTTTGAGTGGCTCAATGATATTGAGGTCAGGAGATTGAGTTGGCCACTCCAGAACCTTCACTTTATTCTGCTGTAGCCAACGACAGGTCAACTTGACCTTGTGTTTTGGATCATTGTCATGTTGGAATGTCCAAGTACGTCCCATGCACAGCTTCCTGGCTGATGAATGCAGATGTTCCTCCAGTATTTTTTGATAACAGACTGCATTCATCTTGTCATCAATTTTGACTAAATTTCCTGTGCCTTTGTAGCTCACACATCCCCAAAACATCAGCGATCCATCTCAGTGATTAACAGGCCTTGTTGAATCCCCTCCAAATGTAGGGTTTATGGTTGTGGCGAAAAAGCTCAATTTTGGTCTCATCACTTCAAATGACTTTGTGCCAGAAGGTTTGAGGCTTGTCTCTGTGCTGTTTGGCGTATTGTAAGTGGGATACTTTGTGGCATTTGCATAGTAATGGCTTTCTTCTGGCGACTCGACCATGCAGCCCTTCTTTCTTCAAGTGCCTCCTTATTGTGTATCTTGAAACAGCCACACCACATGTTTTCAGAGAGTCCTGAAGTTATTTGTGGGTTTTTCTCTGCATCCCGAACAATTTTCCTGGCAGTTGTGGCTAAAATCTTAGTTGGTCTACCTGACTGAGGTTTGCTTTCAACAGAACCCCTCATTTTTCCACTTCTTGATTAGAGTTTGAACACTGCTGATTGACATTCTCAATTCCTTGGATATCTTTTTATATCACTTTCCTGTATTATACAGTTCAAATACCTTTTCCCGCAGATCCTTTGACAATTCTTTCGCTTTCCCCATGACTCAGAATCCAGAAATGTCAGTGCAGCACTGGATGAAAGATGCAAGGATCTGTCAGGAGTCCGGAAACCCATTGACTTTTTATACACACACACACTAATTACAAGCAAACAGATCACTGGAGAGGATGGTTACCTTTAATAGCCATTCAAACCCCTTTGTGTCAAGTTGTGTGCATGTTATCAGGCCAAAATCACCAGGGTATGTAAACTTTTGATCAGGGTCATTTGGGTAGTTTCTGTTGTCATTATGATTTAAAAAGAGTAAACACAGCTGATTTATAATAAATGGCTTCAGTCAAACACTAATCATGAGTGAAATAAATGTTTTTATTTTCTCATTCATATTCTCTGAAAAATGGCCAAGAAATCATAAATTCTGCCAGGGTATGGAAACTTATGAGCACAGCTGTATATATATATATACATATATATATATTTACAAATATTTTCAGCCTGACTGGAAAGGACCCTATCACTACCTAAACGGAAATGCATTAAGAATAAGTGGTAGTGTAGAACTCATATGTTGTACCCCTAAAGGAAGTAACATTAACAATACTTTTTCACAACACTTTTATCCTTAATAATAACCCTCCAAAAGGTTTTAAGTTCACTTTTCTTTTAGGACATAACACATTTAAAGTCTATAAGGTTCAAGCGACAGGTACACCTCTCTTTAGTGCCCAAAACAATAGAAATGCCCTTAAGGGGCCAAAAAATGTGAACTCAAAATCTAGCCCAGTTTAAACAGCATAGGTAACCACTTCTTGACTCATCGTCTTTTTGCCTGATGTTTATCCTGCTTCCTGGAAGAAAGCAGAAATATATAGCCTAACTACTCTAACAACCATCAACAAGTTTACAAGTCCTGCTTGACAGTAACATCTGCCAAGTTGGAGGAGATATTAGTCCATATGCAAATGTCTTTTGAAGAATAACTTGTTGGCTCTGGAGCTCAGAGTCCCTAAGTAAACAGTATGGCCATGAGCAACCATTACAGCTGCCCTTAGCAACAACAACCTCAACCAGTAGATTTTCTCTTTGGGGAACAATACAGCAGAGGGCCTCCTCTGATATATCAGGAATAAAGGACCTTCAGCCCAGGATCATGATCTTTGAAAGAACATATTTCCTTTTTTTTTTCAAAACAAGCAGCATTCTAAGTCCAGCTCATCTGCAAAAGTCTGGACCTAGGACCTGGGCCATCTTGTCAGTAAGTCCCCAGAAGTTAATAGACCAGGTGTGATCTTTTCTTTCAGCTAGTCTGATCATCCCCCACTCATGGTGAATGGAGCATCCCATGCTCCACACTCTCCTGATGTCCAGGAATAGTGCTTTGGGAACCGTCAGCTCTTACAGAGTTTAGACACAATCAAGTACTCACAGATGTGGTTGCCACACTATTTGTAATGGTGTTTCCTCATGATCTCCATAACATCTGCTAGTACATAAGGGTACTCATATCCAAAATTTAGAGCAACTTTCCTCTGGACTAGCTGCTATAAACCAGCAAACCTTGGCAATTTTCTGGGGTCCCCCTTGAGGGGTTATCAGCCCTCTTGATGAGCTTGGTTGTTTTCTTGACCTGGGCGGTGGAGAGGAGGAGAGGGCAAATCTATGAACTTTTTGAATAGGAGTTTCTGATTTTCCTGCTCTGTCAGATGTCAATGGCCGGGGGGGGGGGGATTTGTCTCCCGAGGGTCCTCCCCATCCCACTCTGTTCTTGA
Organism: Glandirana rugosa; assembly: GCA_018402905.1. NCBI lineage: Eukaryota > Metazoa > Chordata > Amphibia > Anura > Ranidae > Glandirana > Glandirana rugosa. The sequence continues at coordinate 187,346 of BLSH010424453.1, read as the reverse complement.
AGAATCCAGCTACTTCCATGTGAGGGTGACGGTCTGGATTGCAGCTACTGGCTTCTCTTGTGCCCCCTCTGGTGCTGATGCCTCTCTGAGACTGCAGTACAGTGCCAGCAACCCCTCCAAAAGGAGACTGACCATGCCCTCTGTCCCTCCAAACATAGCTGCAGCTCTCCAGCCCCTTCCACATGTGAATCCCCCAGACAGCAGCCCTGGCCCCCTGTGACTGAGGTGGCTTGGCTTAACAGTGTTGCATCAAAGTCACTGAACTCTTTAGGCTTGACTCCAGTCTGCTGGAATGGCTCTGGAAATTCCACGCAAAAACCCGGAGACCATATCCACTTGGTAGGTCACTGGCGGCAGTTTGCTAGGGGTGAGCTCTAGTAAAGGTTCTTTGCAGTGGCCAAAATGCACCCATTCCTTCACTACTGCTGTGAGTTTCTGGCAGTTCCCACATACCAGGTACAACTGCTCCATGCTCCGGAGGTGAAACCGTTTTTTTGCACAAGTCGGACACCTGTGTCCACCATCAGCTCTGGTGATTTGGCCCTCTGATCCATCTGGCTGAACAAGGCTGAACTCCTTGATATTGCTCCCGCCCCGAGATCTGAAGATGCAGATAGGAGCTGCTTACACATGCTTCCTCTCCAGCTTCACCCAGAAATGATGTGGTGTTTCCTCCTCCTTCTACGGTTGGCTGGAGCACTGGCAGCAACTTCACCTACTCTCCTTTGCTTGCTTGAAAGTTAACTCTTCCTTGATCACCAAAAAATGCCTCTGTAGCTGGCAGGGATTCTCTACTGTAAAACAGGTTCTTTCCACTATACCGATTGCCAGCAGCAATCCTACCTCATACACATGAACAGTGATCAGTCTGCCAGACACTACACTCCGTTTCTCCCACCGGTTGCCAGTAATAACAACCGCTTGCACCGGAAAGGGAAATCCAGGACAGAGCCTCCCCCCTGGGATGCTGATTTTGTCCCAGATTCTTCTCTCAGATATGTGTCACAGCAGCCAAGCAAACAGAAACATTCACTCTTCTGGTTCAGTAAACAGTCTAGGGGTTGCCTTTGTAAAGTTTATTGCAGATTAACTTATATGGGCCTTCAGGAAGCTGTGGGATACTCCAGAACACTGAACAAAAATGTGAAGACACTCTTCTCTTTGCAGCTTCTTTTCAGAACAGTCCCTTCAGCAATAGGACATAACATGGATAGCACTGGGACACCATAAGTAATGTTCCAGGCCAGGCAAGCCTTAATCTTAGTGCACCAGGGATTAACAGCAGCAACATTCACTAGGATACTCTACTCAGGACTCTGCAGACAGTCTCTTAAGTGAATCTTCCAGACCAGATCCCCAATGAACCCCTCTTTTAGCCTCAAGCAAATTTGTAACAGGATAGGCATCTGATAATCCCAGCCACTATATTCTGAAAGCCTCCATAAAACAGAGGGGAAGCAATCAAACTTGAAGCCTGCAGAGCCCACAGCAGCCCAAAGTAATCACAAGCTGCTCTACTGATTACAGGAGAGCCACAACAGATGTAAATTTGCCTATCTTCCCTAGCTGCCTATCCTGAAGGGTGCTACACTTGCATTATGGTGACCTGTATAAAAGAACTTGACCTGCAGTCTTTTAATATTATATAGGCAAGAAACTGCTCATTGGCTAGTATTCTTATATATAAGTACTGTATGGGGTGAATTAAAAGCTCTTGTTCAGTCTGTTGTTCTCTCTACATTTTATTTTTGCACTTGAGTGTCAGTAGCTACTGTTCATTACCTGTATGTGTTAGCTCACACAGTGTGTATTTAAAAATGATCATTGACGTTTTCTTTGAGGCCATGACATTTTGTTTTAACTCCTGGGTCATTTCAGGCTTTTAGGTGTGATTTCCACATGACAGCCTGCCTGATCACTACTGGTAAGTGTTCCCATTGCTGCATCTTTATAGCTGAATTTACTAATGCTACACATATATTGGGCATTTCCTGGTAGAGGATCCAGTTACAAAGCTTCAGAAGCTCCTCCAGATGTGAAGTGCACATTCCAAATGCAGATTTTCACGTGTACTTTCTTTATGATTCAAACCATCTTACAAAGATCATGATATGATTGGAACTTTGCAGAACTGTATGCCACCATTCTCTCTTTGTCATACCAATTTTTATTCATGCCAACCATTCTTTGAAACATTACAACATCTGCCATGTATATACCAATGTTTCTTTATTATTTATAAGGATACTACAATATATTCCTTCTACCACTCATCTATATGTATGAGACATCTACATAGTCTGCAGGAAAAGGAGGAAAAAGTCTTTATACGTGTCACTGTTTTACTGCATATTTCATTTTATGTTATGTAACTCCTGATGGCTTTAACTGTATTTTCCACAATATGTTCAAGATATATTTATACTCACCAGACACTTTATTAGGTACACCTGTTGAATTGCTTGGTAACACAAATTGCTAATCAGCCAATCACATGGTAGCAACTCAATTCATTTAGGCATCTAGATGTGGTGAAGACAACTTGGTGAAGTTCAAACTGAGCATCAGAATGGGGAAGAAAGGGGATTTAAGTGACTTTGAACTTGGCATGGTTGTTGGTGCCAGAAGGGCTGGTCTGAGTATTTCAAAAACTACTAGTCTACTGGGATTTTTACGCACAATCATTTCTAGGGTTTACAGAGAATGGTTTGAAAAAGAGAAAATATCCACTGAGCAGCAGTTGTCTGCCCGAAAATGCCTTGTTGATGTCAGAAGTCAGAGAAGAATGGGCAGATTGGTTTGAGATGATAGAAAGGCAACAGTAACTCAAGTAACCACTCGTTACAACCAAGGTATGCAGAATACCATCTCTAAATGCACAACACATCGATCCTTAAAGCAAATGGACTACAGAAGCAAAAGACCACACCGGGTGCCACTCCTGTTAGCTAAGAACAGGAAACTGAGGCTATAATTTGCACAGCTCACCAAAATTGGACAATATAAGATTGGAAAAACGTTGCCTGATCTGATGAGTCTCGATTTCAGTTGCAACATTCAGATGGTAGGGTCAGAATTTGGCATAAACCACATGAAAGCTTGGATCCGTCCTTTTTTGTATCAACGGTTCAGGCTGGTGGTGGTGGTGTAATGGTGTGGGGAATATTTTCTTGGCACACTTTGAACCCCTTAGTACTAATTAAACATTGTTTAAACATCACGGTCTACCTGAGTATTGTTGCTGACCATGTCCATCCTTTTATGACTACATGTACCCATCTTCTGATGGCTACTTCCAGCAGGATAATGCACCATGTTACAAAGCTCAAATTATTTCACCACTGGTTTTCTGAACATGACAATGAGATCACTGTACTCCAATGGCCTCCACAGTCACCAGTCATCTCAATCCGATAGAGCCCCTTTGGGATGTGGCAGAACGTGAGATTCTCTACCTGGATATATATATATATATATATATATATATATATATATATATATATATATCATTAGTAAACAACAATGTACAAATCCATCAAGTAAAATATATTAGAAGGGTTGTCTTGGGGTTGGGAGCATATGCTGAAACATGTTGGCTGATTTAAATTTTGCCTGTGAAGACATCATCAGTGTGCAGCTTTTCCTTTCGATTACTGAGCTATGTTTTGAGGGATGACAGACTCTGATACAACACCTGATTCCAGCATATGCAGGCCATGCTTGGAGGGTTGGAGCTGTACATTTTTCTTTGCCTCTACAATATGTAAAATGAAGACATATAAGCACAAGGTACAATGGCTGAATATGCTTACTGTGAAAAAGAAACACAACAATCAACAGAAATGATTTTGAGAATGGATTACAAAGCAATGACTGACTAAGAGAAAGATGAATAAAGAGAAAACAGGATAAAGTGATAGAAAAAATCTGTGATTAAAAAAAAAATGAATTATGAGAAACTCTTATGTTACTATATTTGTAATATTATTTGTTGTAGGAGCACTGCCCCAAGCAAGGCAAAGTTTGTGATGGACAGTGTCAGTGAAATGTATGATCGTGGGTTTTTTTTGTGTGGTCCTTAAAGAGGAGCTCCATGATCCTTCAGAAAAAAAATAACAGTCAGCAGCTTCAAGAACTGTAGCTGCTGACTTTTAATGCAAGGACACTTACCTGCCCAGGGATCCCACAATGTCAGCACCCCAAGTTTATTCTTCAATCAGCATTGAGTGCAGTTACTGGCATCTGTAATAAGGGAGCAGAAGCCTTGTGGCTTCACAACCCGTTTCCTACTGCGCGTGTGTGAGTTGCGCTGCGCTTTCTAAGTGGTCCCACTGTCTTCTGGGACCTGCGTGTAAGATTGGCGATCTTACCTGGAAGTGGGAGCGAGTACCTGTTAAAATCAGCTCCCCCCAAAAAGTGCCAAATGTAGCAGTAGGGGGGGGGGGGGTGCAAACCCCTTCTGGGTGGAGCTCCACTTTAACACTGAAATTCAGGGATGTTGCTGTTACCTATGTGTTTTAACCTCCCTGGCAGTATGATTATGTCAGATTTTTGCGTCTAAAAGCGGTGCATTGTTTTGCATAGAAATTTGGCGTTCTATATTGTAGGCCTGTAATTCTTAGGAATAATTCACTTAAAAAAAGAGTCTAGTAGACACCCCGGGTATGATAAAGTTTGAAACATGAAATCATAAATTATAATATAATAAATAACTATAAATAATTATCAAAAATAATAACATAATAGTAATAAAATGTATTCAATAATGTAATCAAACCAAAAACACTGAAATTTGCTCATTTGCAGAATTGTCGCTGTCGTCACTTTCAGTGTCTGATGATAAATTTCCCCAAAAATCAGTATCACTCAATTCTGAAAATGATTCTTATTTACTATCGCTGTTTTCTAGCTGATCAAAAACCACTGTTTGGTTGCCATGGACATTCTCAAGTTTCTAGGCATATATAATATAAAAGTGCATGCAGGGCACTGGGCAAACCACTAGGGACAAGGGGGATGAGAAATGATTTCATACAGTAATGTAATCTTACAGATTACAGTGTACTGTATGTTTACTATGTGTTTCACTTTTTGAATTTGCCGCCGGTCTCCGCCCCCATGCAACGCAACGTTCGCAGGGAACAGAGCCCAGCACACAGAGGCATCGGGCGGAAGACACAGCCCGCTTACACAGTGGGGGACATCGCTGGATCCAGAGGACAAGGTAAGTAACGCTGCCTGGATCCAGTGATGCAATCCCGAGTGTGGCTCGGGGTTACCGCTCTTGGTACAGAATATTCACCCCGAGCCACACTCGGGAATACCGCAAGGGGGGTTAACAGCTTTTACTTCACTCCTTATTTACTATGGGACACAAAAATGTCCTATTAGAAAATGCACAAGCTGCATGTGCATATTCTACCGGGGTAGTGTACAGCTTTTCAAAATATAACTTTACCTCAAAGACTTGCAGACACTACATTGTTTCATTTTAATATCAATGCTCTACTTAAAAAAAGTAGTCATGCATCTAGTACATACGAACATGGACAAATTTGTTGGTACCTTCCATGAAAAAAGAAGAATCCACAATTTTTCCTGAACTAACTTGAAAATGACCAGTAAGTGTCATCCATCATTGTTTATTCCATATTTATTATAAATCTAGCTTTATTTTTGTTTTTGGATTGGACAGAATATTTTAAATAATAAAATAGCATGGACAAAAATGATGGGACCCTTAACCTACTATTTTGATGCACACCCTTTAGTGGCAATCAGTGCAAACAAGGGATTTCTGCAACCCTCAATGAGATTTCTGCACCTGCCAACAGTAGTTTGCGTCAAGATCTGATGTTTGGAAAACCTGGGTCTAGCAGGGCAGTAGGGGCGGCTAAATGGGTGAACCTGGAAGATGCAGGGGCAGTTTGACCGCACACAAATGGGGGGGGGGGTGTCAGAATCGCAGGATCTAAGGAGCCGCCTGGTCTTCATTAGAGCCACTGGAGGTGTGGATGTTACACTACAAGGCAGCCCCCAGGTTGTGGCTCCCTTACACACCCATGCAGGCACGGTGGCACAGATAGCACATGTGATGGACTCAGGGTACACACAGGATACAGGGACCAAAGGAAAGACTAAAGCAGCTAGCAAGGAGAGACACTAAGTGGAAGATGCAGGGAACAGGTGTGAAGCACAGGAGAGCGGTAGAAGCTAGGCAATATCGCAGAGAGATGAACACAGCAAGCAGGAATGAGGGGCAAAGCAAAAGACAAGAAACAATGCTGTGAAGAGCACCCACAGCAGCAGAAAACGAAGGGAAACATGGACAGAAACCAAAGGTAAAAAAAGAGCACAGCAAGAGGGAAAACACTGAAAACAGCGACAAGACCAAAAAACACACAGCTTCAGCATGGAGAAATGTTGCACGGACCCTAATCCACAGTACAAATACTTAATAATACCTAGATTTAGAGCACATTCACTGGAACCTGAACAGCTTGGATGGGGATAAAACCCGGCGCCGGATCAATGTACACAGAACCGTGACAGTTTGGTCCACTCTTTTTGATCAAACTTCTCTGTGCTTTTTCTGAATGCATATTTCAGTTCTGTCTGTTTGATAGGATTCAGATCACGGCTTACAGCCCGCTTCAGAATACAAACCATAAACGTGGCCACTGCCCCCACCTATAACTGGCCTATTGCAACAAGGAGCACTGGAAGGGAGATGTATGTCAAACAAATACAAAGAGATTTCCAAGCTCAAACTTACCAACCAGCCATCGACCACCCTAATTGACCTGTCTAACAATATGCGTTTAGAACAGGGGTTCAGAATAGTTTAATGTTTTTTTTTTTAGGCTTTCTTGGGTGCCTTTAGCTGTAGGCTTTGAGAAATTATTCTACTGAAGAGAGACAAAAACTCCCTATTCCTACTTTTAACATTTCATTGTGCCTTGCACAGATTCAAGGTGCCTCGTTCCAGATACAGCAAAGCAGCACTAAAACATTACTAAGTCTCTGCCATGTTTTACTGTAGGTGTAGTATTCTTTTCTTTGAAAGCTTCATTTTTCCATCTGTGAACATTGAGCTGTGAATTGCCAATAGCTGCAGTTTTGTCTCAGCTGTCTAATAGATATTTTTACAAAAGGCTTGTTAACAATTTAGCAAATTCCAATCTGGCTTTTTTATGTTAACGGTGGAGTCTCCTGGGACTTCTTCCTTTGAGCCTGCTGTCACTCAAAAAGTGATGGATGGTGTGATCAGACACTCATATAGTGTACCTTGACCTTGGAGTTCAGCTTGTATCTCTTTAGAAGTTATCTTTGGATTTTTCTCTACCATCAATCTGGAGTCCTCATGCAGCCACATCCAGGGAGTTTGGCTACACTTCTATTGACGTTACATTCTAGAAATAAATGTATCTTATTTGCTTCCTTTTAGTCTATTAATATACAATTGAAAGTGTTTTAATGTATCTGTTCAGCAAGTGCAAAAAAAGTAGCTGGTAATCCAACCAGAAATCTTGTAGTCTCTGGACTGTTATGAGTTAGCACTGTATTCTGCTATCTCCGTGGACTACAAAACACCTCACCCTGTGGCGGACTAAGCCGGGGGGCAGGGTGGCAATTGCCCCCCAGGCTGCTCTGCTGCCCCGAAAAAAGGCTGTACCACTTCTGCCATCACCCATGCGCCAGGGCTGTCTTAACACTAGGACTGGATTAATGAGGCCCCTACCAGCCCCAGCCATCCAAAAAGAACAGCTGCAGCCACAGTTAGTGAGAAACACTGGGCACTGATTCCTCCCCCTACCTTCTCCCCCCCACGGCTGATCAGTGCTCTCTCACAGGGGACTTACTCCTACTGAGTACACCCCTGAGGCGGAACCTGCTGCTAGGCTCACTTTTTGATTGGGTGGAACTCAGGGAGGGGGTGTGGTCAGCCTCAGAGGTGGTCACACTCAGCCGCCTTCTCTGGTGCACAAAAGAGCAACATGGAGGGAGGTGAATGTACTGTGGCAGCCCCTTCCTCTGACTGTATTAAGATCACATCTTGCACTATAGATTACATTTCACAACAAGTCATATACCCTGACATCAGGAGAGTCTCCTCTATCATAAGGAGAGAGGGGGCCTACAGGGATGAAGAAGATCATGGTGAAAAGAATGGTGGGGATGAGGATGATGGGTGATTATGGAGAAAGGGAAGGATAGAGGCTGCTGGAGGGATAGGAATACTATCTCCTCTGAGAGGACTACAGTCCCATATACTGAACAACACTTTACATTAGATATCACGTTCTACACT
>BLSH010424453.1:124817-139704 GCA_018402905.1 Glandirana rugosa | reverse complement strand
TCTACCTAGTGCAGTCAGATCGCTCAAAGCAGCAGTATGTGAAATCTCAAATTACTCCCACAATCTGATCGTTGTGTACGATCGCACAATCTGATTGTTGTGTACGATCGTAACGATCGTTGTGTTAGGCAGGGTTTGATCTGCAATGTGTCACTCAAAGCAGCAGTATGTGAAATCTCAAATTACTCCAACAATCTGATCGTTGTGCACGATCGTAGCGATCGTTGTGTTATGCAGAGTTTGATCTGCAATCTGCAATTTGTCACTCAAAGCAGCAGTATGTGAAATCTCAAATTTCTGCAATCTGTCCCTCAGAGCAACAGCAGTAGTAATCTCAGGATGCAGGATCAGATGTTAAAATGTTTGCAATCTCTCCCTCACAAAAACGCAGACAGCTTCCTCTCCCTACACTAACCCAAGAGCATGTGACATGCAGCACTGTGAATCCAGCTTATAAAGAGGCTGGGTCACATGATGCACTGGCCATCACAGCCATGCCATTAGTAGGCATGGCTGTGATGGCTTCTAAGGGCAAACCAGTGGAATGCTTGTTGATTGGCTGCCCTTCAGCTATTCAACATGTGTGATCAACTACCAGAACCCAGAACCCGAACCCGAGCGTTTTTTGAAATGTCCGTGTTCGGGTCCGAGTCCCGGACACCCGAAAGTTTGGTCCGGACCCGAACGTTACAGTCCGGGTTCACTCAACACTAGTACTCACCTTTGCAGGTGTTTTTTTTGCTTGTTTTTTTTTTTTACAAGTGGCCAGAAATAATCCTCCTTGTCTGATTCTGTTTGCAGTTACAAGAAAACACTAACCATATCTGTGACATGATTAAACTTGATAGAGTTCCAAGAAAATGTTGATAGTGTGCTTGGGTCTCAGATTTAAATTGTCAAGCTATAGAGTACATCAATGCTTTCGTAATACATTTGGTATTAAAATATTGTTCCTTTCATCATAAAGCAAATGAGTTTGTATTTAAACATTTTAAGCAGAGCAGAGCAATTCATACCAATCCTCTGTGTCATATTGGCCAAGTTATCTATCTTGCATATAGGTGACTGTTTTAGGCTGAATTTGTGCTATAAGTTAGTAATGAATGGTTGTGGTCTTAAGTTTGCATGCTTTCTTTGAAGAATGTGTCTTGCCCACACCTGACTTCCATAAAAAATATTTCTAGCCATCAAATGCTTTATTGGCAGTAGGGCCTGGGAGCATTAAAAGTCAATGAGTAATGCAGCGCCCTCTTGTGGGTCAGACTTGGAGGCCACATTTGGACAGTACAGCAAATTTCAAATGAATACATTCAGTTTATTTACTGCTAAATGTCTTGTGTCTATTTCCTGGTGCTAATTCACAGCTGGGTTAAAGGTATTTATACCCATTTTCTTATAAGTGCTTACAGTAACTTTCATTCAACCAGATGTGTCAGAGGGGCTGAGAGCATTCTTGGAGTCAAGGGGCAGAACAGAGAACCCTAATTACCAAGCGCTACACTCATTTATCATTCAAGCTTTACCATAGAGTAAGAAAGTGTAAGAGAAATTATAAGGAAGAGGTCAAGTGCTCACATTGGGAGTAGGCTTGGATTAAACATAGCAAGTAAAGAAGTATGAAAGAGAAGATAAAGAACAGGGAAGAAGGAGGGAGTGAGGAGGAGTATAAGAGTGGATAGGGGGATCAAGAAGGGGTCTGAAGGACAGGGTAATTTCCAAAGAAAATTAATGTTGTTTAGTCTATGGCCAGGTTGCATATCAAATAGCAATCTCTTAGTAGGTTTATTGTCCAGAAGTGGCACAGTTTTCTATTCCAAGATTTGAAAGCATGCACTGACATCATATATTCTTTAAAGATGCCAGCAGGCCATAATATTAGGCCCTATTCACTCTTGAGAAATGTTTTAAATTTTTAGCTTGAAGCTCTGAAACGCAAATGGAATTTCAATGGCCCTTGTTCCCATGTGAACGTAGCAGAATATCTTGAAGAAAAGTAAATGAGCTTCTTTTTGGCAGATTGGAGGCAGATAGGGCCCCATAGACTTCATTGGGAACGCCTGAAAATGGGCAACATGAGCATTTTATGAGTGTAAGTGTTTTCTGCCCAAACAGCAGCTCTCCACCCCTAATCTCCCCCCCCCCCTCTCTTCCCACTAGAGCTTTCTACTGGCTAAATAAAAACACCTGAAACTGTAAAACACTTGTAGTACATTTCTAAATGTAATTCACTTCTAAAAATCTCCTAAATAAAAATACCTGAAAGTTACTCCATTCAGGTGTGAATGCAGCCTTACAGCCCATTCACGTTATGGTTGTGCTAACTCATGTGTATTAAAGTGTAAATTCTCCATATACCCAGTGAATTGAACAGCCTCAGGTGATACATAGATATTGAAACAAATCTCCCTGCATAAGTTTCACATGTATATCTCCTGTCTTCCCTTTTCTACACTCTTTGGAAGGTGCAGATTGTGTTAGAAATCACTCTTCCTCTTTCAGCAGTGGATGGGGAGTCTAGACTTACATTGTGTGAGATCTGACTGGAGGAAAGGCACTCACCCCCCTCCACATAGGCAGAGGAAAGAAGGAACATGCAGAGCTGCACTCTGAATAGACAAGCTCCGTGCTAATCTCTCTCCCCAACAAAAAAGTTCAGCTGCTGTTATCTCATGTGTCAGAGAACTTGTCAAAAGTGACTCTGCTGATAACAGTGGAATGGAGCCCCAGAGAGAAATGGCACTTAGAGCTTTGGAGAGAGATAAGTAAACATTACAGGTATATGTGCTAAGGTCAAATTTCATGAATGGGGTTTACAACCACGTTAAAGCAATGTGTTACTGTGCATTAAGGTGTGTCATGGTGAGTTTCCCCAGGGCAGTCTATTATTGTGAGTTGCACTGTGCTGTGCATTTGCTTCTACCATCACTAAAACTGTGTGTTGTGTTGATGAACAAAAAAGTGGCATAGCAGTGAAGCATGGTACATATCAAACCAGCAATAAAAAAATCATGAACATGCAGCTGGCACTTAAAGGTGAATTCACAACCTTCAAACAAACAATCACATCAAAAAAAGTGCAGCACTAAAAAAAATTGATATATAATTTAACCACTTCAGCCCCGGAAGGATTTACCCCCTTCCTGACAAGAGCACTTTTTGCAATATGGCACTGTGTCGCATTAACTTACAATTGCATGGTCGTGTGACATTGTAGCCAAACAAAATTGATGTCCTTTTTTCTCACAAATAGAGCTTTCTTTTGGTAATATTTTATCACCTCTGCGGTTTTTATTTTTTGCGCTATAAACAAAAAAAAGCAACAATTTTGAAAGAAAAAATAATTTTTTTTTTACTTTTTGCTATAATAAATATCCAAAAAAAATGATTTCTTCCTCGGTTTAGGCCAATATGTATTCTTCTACATATTTTTGATAAAAAAAAATCACAATAAGCGTATATTGATTGGTTTGCGCAAAAGTTATCACATCTACAAAATATGGGATGGGATATGGGATAGATTTATGTAATTTTTATTTTATTTTTTTTGACTAGTAATGGTGCTGATCTGCGATTTTTAGCAGGACTGCGATATTCTGGCGGACAGATCAGACAAAAGTAGACTACCTCACCTTTCACTGCTTAGCTTCCTCACATATTTCTCCAGGAAGTAACAGAAAGATCCTTATCTAATATAAGGTTGCAGGAATATATATTGCAATTAACACCTTAACAACTCCACCTTGTCACATGCAATTTTAAATTTTATGCAAAACCCAAGTTTCACTAAATGAAACTCAGGACTTTGGTGATACAAGTAAGGCATTGTGGTATGCAAATCATTTCACATCCCTTTGCTGTAGTTTGAGCTGAAGTTAATCTGAGAAACCTAGTGTTTATATTGCCGTGTAAACGTTTTTTGGAATGTAAGTGACTTGCTTCCCTGTCAGTTGGAATGACATATGGAATGCAGAGTAAAAAAGTAGTATTTTGCTGTAGGTTGTATACAGCTATGAGCATTGTCAGTGCAATGACCTTTATCTACTTGCTGCGCTACAAGTCATCTATGATTAGCACATATATACTTACTTTTTTGTTTTGACAGGTTCAAATGACAGTGCTATGGTATACATATATAGCATAATGTACAGTAAGTATCCCTTGTATATGAACAAGAAAGTGGGAAACAGTGAGATGGCTTCATATATGCCTATACTACATAGCCAATGATATACTTTATGTAATAATATACCATGAATAAATAATATATTATAAACCCTGACATGCACACACATAAGTCAGATTTCTGTAGTCTAGGTTGCAGTAAAAGTTTCTTGCTTTTACTCACTGAGGCATATTAAATCTGTGCAGATGGGTCACATAATTATTACTTGTCAGCCAGTGTTAATTGTGATTAATGTGTGCCTATTCCCCCTCCATCTAGGACGGATTTCTGTGTCCATAAAGATGAACCGTGTGATACAGTTGGTGAGTGAAAATGTAATATTATATTTAAATAAAGTGTATATATATATATATATATATATATACATACAATTGTACAATTGTTATTCTATCATCAGTTATGAGAATGAAATTCCAACTCTGCCTGTAGGTGGCAGCAGTTCCTGTTCATTGAAGTCACTCAGACGTTTCTGCCCCAGTCTTGTTGTCATGTTGCTTATTTTATGGCAAGGTTTCCAAACAGTGGTAAGAATTAGTAAACATTAAGCTAGTTATTAAAGTGTACTGAAGGGTTAAAAAGCATGTCAGAGTTTTATTGCTGTGTCACCTCTTGTGGAAATGCACACTCTCTATTTGTCTTGGTGACCATTTTAGTTATCAGTAGAACAGGAAGAGCAAGAACAGAGGGGGAATCTTCCAAAATGGGTACTTGTTCTGGTCACAACTGTCAAAGAGGGACTTTGAAAGATTTCCTCTCACTCCCTGTTTGGTCTGTGCCTGTGTTGAAAGTTAAAGAGAATCTTGTTAGTTGACAAATATAGCAAAAAACAAAAAAAAGAAACTAACTAAAGTAAGTATCTACTGCAGGGCAATGAAAATTAAATACACTACAGTTAGCTTTAAGCTTCCGATGCCTTCCTAGAATGTCCTGCAATAACCCTCTCCCCTGCAGGTAAACCTTTCAGGACCCACTTCCACTTTCACATCTAAAATAGAAATTCAAGTAGTGTGTTTATTAAGATGGATACTGTAAGTAGGGGTAGTATGTACCCCTACTGCTTCTCACTTACTTGAGGATAGTGAATATCTGGAGGTCTCCTTATTTTAAAAGGGGTTTCCAGTTTTCCATAAGCTTCCCACCCACAGACCCCCACACCCAAAGGCCAGGGAAGTAGGGAAGAGGCCCTTGTCCTCATCAACATGGTGCTTTGCCAGGGGGAATCCCATTTGCAAGAAATCCTCCCCATGTTGAGAGCATATGGCCCAGTATGGTTCAGGGGGGCATCCCTTCTCCTTTCCAGGTTGTATGCTTGAATGAGGATTTGGTATGGATTTTGGGTAGGGACCACATAATTTATCTCTTACCTGGGTTACCCCCATCAAGGATTCATTCTTGGCTGGATGCTACAATTTAACAGTCTATGTCTGCACTATTTAGTAATTTTTCCCCTGCTACAATGGTGCTTACATTTACATAAGGATTACATTTTGTAACTCATCACTTAAAGTGGTTGTAAAGGTTGAAGATTTTTTACTCTCATGCATTCTATGCATAAAGGTAAAATACCTTCTGTTGTGTGCTCCCCCCCCCCCCCACAGTCCCTCTAATACTCACCTAAGCCCCCTTTTGATCCAGTGATGTGCACAAGAGCTTCGGCTGTCCTGGAACTCCCTGTACTCATTGGCTAAGACAGCCGAAGGAGCCATTGGCTCCACTACTGTCAGTCACAGCCAGTGAGCCAATGAGGGGAGAGAGGGGAGTGGGGCCAAGCTCTATGTGTCTTATGGATGCATAGAGCAGGGCTTGGGAGCAAGCTCGCACCAGTGCCCCCAGAGCAAGCAATTTGCTATTGGGGGAATTGGTCTAGGAGGAGGAGCCAGGAGCGCCAGCTGGAGAACCAAGAAGAAGAGGATTGGTGCTGCTCTGTGCAAAACCAATGCACAGAGCAGGTAAGTATAACATGTTTGTTTTTTTTAAAAAGCCATGCTTTTAATATTACTTAAAGTAAAGTAAAAATCTGGTATGCCACTTATAAAGTAACTACAGGTAAGCCTATTATAAGGCTTACCTGTAGATACTGTCAATATCTCTGTTGCACTGTTTAGGAGATATTCAGAGTGCATGCAGCCAGGGACATCACCGGCACATGCGCTTTGAAGGTCCAGCCTTCAGAGCCTGTTCCTGCAAATGCGTGGGAATGATGTCATCGACGAGTGATGTCATCCTCAGCAAATGGGCTGGCAGGGGGTAGGCCCCTCTTAAATACTCATGGTCAGACCAGCAGGAGCAGTGCGGAGTTTGGGTGGAAGCTGGAGACGGAGTGCTGAGGAGGCTGTTGGTGGCCCTTGAGGATGGCCCCCTAGTCTGGGGGGTGACCTTCGGGTTGGGGTGCTAAAGGGATCATCTCATGACACATGGAGTAGTGCTGTCCAGAGGCACGAGAGCAAGAGTGAGAACAGCAGGAGCCAGCTAGCACATCCAGGAGATCTCCAGGGAGAAGACAGCCGGGTGGCTGGTGAGTATGACAGTCTTGGAGGACTGTGGGAAGTAGCCAGGAGGGCTAGTGAAAGGGGCAGCTGCAGCCAGGTGGGTTGGCAGTGCCTAAAGAGGCGGTGCTGGGATCAGTAGTCTGGCAGTGCTGGGATTGTAGCTGGACACTGGACTTTTGCTCTACACACCAAAGGGGCCCGCTGTCCCTGCCTGTAAAGGGCTTTTGCTTGATCTGGCTGAATGCCTTGCCAGATTCTTCAAACAGTGTTCCAGCTGGGTCTGCGTTGTTCTGCAAACAAGTGATGTGCTGGAGGAAGAGGAGTGTATACATATAGTGTATATAGTTGAAGTGTCCCTGAAGACATTTGTTCCAGTCCAGTGGACATCCCATAATAATTCCATCCCCACCCAAGTTTATTAACCCCTAATAAAATACAAAAATAAAGTTGCTAGACTGTTTCCTGCCTCAACTGAGTCTATTTGGTGTGCCTGGCTGTGCAGGGTTGGGTATCCCTATTCACCAGTGGCTCCTACGGGGGATGCACTACACACATATCACAGCATTTAATTGAGTGCTCTGTAGAAATGTTCTGTAAGACAGACCCCTTTTCTACAAACTATTATACATATGCATATGTTTTCAATGAATTGCTAATTCTACCAAGTTAGTTATTTTGAGGGGACAGCAAATTTACACTGTTATACAAGCTGTACACTCACTACTTTACATTGTAACAAAGTGTCATTACTTCAGTGTTGTCACATGAAAATATGTAATAAAATATTTACATAATTGTGAGGGGTGTACTCACTTTTGTGAGATACTGTGTGTGTGTGTGTGTTTATATATATATATATATATATATATATATATATATATATATATATATAGCCAATGGCCCCCTTAGGGGTGGCTGGTTGTTGTGGTTCCCCTGATCACACTGCCCTCAATCACACTTTTCCGCACATTCAGAGACATAGAACAGGCTGATACTTTATTAGGGGATTTGAACTTGGATGGGGTAGGGATGATTATGGGATGCTTTATAATTGAACAGTTCTGTACATGGGACCACTATATTCACCTCCGTATATACACTTCTCCATCTTCCTCCAGCACTGACACTTGCTGCACACAGGTGAGACCTGGAAGGATATTTACCAGGTCTCCAAACGTCTTCTTTGGACTAGCTAGCACATGGTGAGGCCTACTGTAGTTGAGGCAGAACCTCCGGACTGCCCGTTACAGGCAGAGGCTAATTGCCTCCAAATTGTATCAAAGTACTCTGTGCTAGCTAGTGCAATTGACTACTACTCCCTTCTTCCAGGCCCTGCCATCTACTCGAGCTGCAAAAGCCTTGGGCTGTAAAGGGATGGGAGTGGCCGGCTCAGCCTCTCAGCGGCTTGCTGAGAGGTTGAGCCGGGTGCCAGTCCAGGCATGTGGGTGAATCCCAACTCCATTGTCGCAATCTTGGCCAAGCCTGGACCAGCTCTGTGACATTAGCAGACAGCGTACTTCAGCCCACTATCTGCTGAAAACAGATCACAGGAGTGCAGAACTGCACTCCTGTGATCCATAGAAGGAGTACAGCCAAACAAGCTTTGGGTGTACTTGTTTAAAGTAACTATGATTCTTTTTTAATTTTTTTTTACTTTGCTCCCTGAGCAGCACTGTTGATTAGCGAAATGTTCAGTAGGGTGATTTGGAGAGCTGGGGTGCTTCTCCCATGTGAGACAGCATTATGACTCTCCTTGGGCTGCCAGCACAGGTGTTTGTATCTTTGCTGCATCATTTAGGCAGATAAAAATGTAAAGCAAATATTTATTACTGTATATGCAGCCTGTCTGCCTTAGTTTAATAAATTAAGAGGGTTTTATTGAGTTCTAATGTGCAATTGTGGCCGAGAAAAAAATAAATAAATAAATAAATAAAAAGGGGCAGACTCGATGGACTACTCAGTCTTTTTCTGCCGTCACTTTTCTATGTTTCTATGTTTCTATGTTCTATGAGCTATTCATGTTCTTCTTGTACTTTACAGAGAAATTAAAAATGTGTGAACAGGCAGGCTTTTTATTGAAGAAGAGACTGATTATGTCTTTTATGAAGTAAAGGATTTTTACCTATCTGTTCACAATCTTTTTGACAATGTATGCATCCGTTGGAGTTACAGTATGTCATCCTGATGTGACCAATCAAGGTGGACGAAAATCCCGAACCTGGACTGTGCACAAATGTAGGGGCCACTGTAGGAGCTCATGGATGGCATTGGATTAGAGTTCAGTATAGTTTTGCTTTAGCAATATGTAAATAATTGTTTTAAAAAAAACCACTGAACTCTGTAGCTATAGGCACTGAGCGTCAAGTAATCTCAAATTTGAAACAGAAGCATTAAAGTTGTTGAATTCATTCTCTCATTAGCTCAGTTCACTGCCCCCCCTTTTCCCACCCAGTAGTGACTTGGAAGATTTTCAGCCTTGAAGATGTTCTAGAAAGGGGAGCTGAACTTCTGAGTGAACAATATGAATTACTTGAGTGCTTCTGGTGTGAATTATGGGAATTAATTGCACCACAGTGTCTGTAGCTACAGAGGTCAGTGCAGACTTTTTGTAAAGCTTATTTGCTGTTATAAATACTACATTTATAATCAGGCCATATGCATTAACAGTTGTAGATGACTGCAACAATATTATTTTTTTTTGTAAAGTGATCACCTTACAAAAGGGTGTGTCTGAACATTTTATTTTTATCTTATCCTGCTGTATGGCACTTTATTCAACAGTAAAAAAGAAACATATTGCCACTGTGCTTTTTATATTGTCAGGAAGCTCATTGGTTTCCTCTAATATCCATTCATTTTTTTTTAAAATTTAAGATGTTGATTATACAATTTACACTAAGAATTATAGTTTGTTATTCATGACTTTAGGATCAATTAACAAATCTATCACATCAGGATTGGATCATTCCATCAAAAAATGACAGTTATTTTCAAATGAATACATGAATTCAGTCACATAGCTAAACTAGAGATCTTTATCCTTTTAGGCTAGGTTCACACTAGTCCGAGATTCGGACCATCATTAGGAGCACAGATCGCATTACATCACAAAATCAATGATTCCCTATGAGAGTCGTCTTAACTGGTCCGACACAAGTCGGACCGACTTTGAAAAAGGTTCCAGTACTACTTTTGTCTGACTTTGATCCTACTTCAGCCCATTGAATATTATTGAAGTCGGATCAAAGTCGGATCATTGTCTTAACTGATCCAACTTTGGCATGCGACTTGTGCTCTGAGGATCTTGAAGAGGAATTCCACGGCAAATTTAAAAAATAAAACGGCATGGGGTACCCCTCCAAGAGCATACAAGGCCCTTCAGTCTGGTATGGATTTTAAGCATGCGTGGGGTCCCACCAAAATCCATACCAGACCCTTATCCGAGCACACAGCCTGGCAGGCCAAGAAAGGGGGTGGGGACGAGCGAGCACCCATCCTCCTGGACCATACTAAGCCACATGCCCTCAACATGGGGAGTATTATGGTTGCTTTGGGGCAGGGGGGCTCTACGCCCCCCTCCCCCAAAGCACCTTGTCCTCATGTTGATGATGACAAGGGCCTCTTCCCGACAACCCTTGCCAGTGGTTGTCAGGGCCTGCGGGCGGGGGGCTTATCGGAATCTGAAAGCCCCCTTTAATGAAGGGGCCCCAAGATTCTTTCCCCCACCCATTGTACCCCTACCTATTCACCTAAAAAAAAAAAGATGTAAAAAATAAACATACTACACAGGTTATTAAAGTATTTCTCCCTCTGATTTCTTCTCCCCTCTCCGTCATCTTCTTTCTTCTGCTCTTTTGCGGGGACTTCTTTCTTCTGAGGGGTCTTCTTTCTTTGGGGTGTGGGGCGCAAAGCCTGGCTGCCCCAAAGCACCCATTCTCCCCATGTTGAGGGCATGTGGCCTGGTATGGTCCAGGAGGGGGGGGGGGCGCTCGCTCGTCCCCATCCCCTTTCTTGGCCTGCTAGGCTGTGTGTTCGGATAAGTGACTGATATGGGTTTTGGGGGGCCCCCTGCCGTTTTTTTTGGCATGGGGGTTCCCCTTAAAATCCATACCAGACTGAAGGGCCTGGTATGCTCTTGGGGGGGAACCCCATGCCTTTTTTTTTTTAATTTGGCAGGGGTTCCCCTTCCATATCCCCAGAGCACAAGGAGCCTGGCATTGTCTGGAACAAAGTCAGATCCCGTTCACAGAAGTCGGACTGATGTAGGTACGATGTAAGACACAAGTCGCAGAGCAAAGTAGAATCAAAAGTCTGACCGTTTTTGTGTCGGACAGTGTGAACCTAGCCTAAGTGAAGCTTGTAAATTGAGCCTCTTATGTAAAAAAAAAAAAAAGATGAATTCTAATTTAACATTAAAAATGTATTTCAGGTATTGCATATCTAAATGGAATGTGCAGTGATAAAAGAAAATGCATCATCGCAGAAGATAATGGGCTAAACCTTGCTTTTACTATTGCTCACGAGATGGGTCATAAGTAAGTTTATATGAAAAGAATTTACACTTTAAAGGAAAAAAATGTAAATATTCGTAGACTGAATAAAAATATACAGTACATAGATTAAGGGTTCATTACTAAAAAATATAGGATTTACATAGTCTGACATTGTAACTGCAGTTTAATTTGACCTGACCTAAGTAGTAATCAGATCTTATACATGGATCCCAATGCATACACAGACTTTAGAGAAGGTCAGCATATCTCGCCTACCAATGTTTTATAAATATTTGTGAGTATTGAGTGAGTGATGTAATACATAGCATAACTTTGGAGAACAGAGATTTGTCACATCAAAAATATAATACATTCTGAATGTAGCAATGTAACTATGGAAAATTAGCATGTTTGCATTGATGTCACTCAAATTTTGACTGATATGTATGTCTATATGATCCGCACTCAGTTTCTGTGTCATATTGTGAGAAAGGTGTAGCTCTCCTCCTCCTGGGGCAATGCAGAATGACCCCTTGCGTGTGGCTGGCTTACATTTCTATATCAGTGTATTTTTATTGGTGTATGTCACAGAAAAAAATAAGCCAGTCACTTTAGCATTGTTATCTTTTATTGCTGAACTCAATTCTTGAATAGAGGGTTTAGAAGTGCAGGATATCCTAAAAATGTACAAGATAGGAAAGGTTTGGCACTCTAAAGGCAAAACTACCTACAGATATCCACTCCAGCAGTCAGCTAAAGTCCTTGAGTCACTGGCACATTCTACAGATTGAAGCAAGGCCCAAGAAGAATACATTTGTATTCAAAAACCCCTACGCTGTAAAGTGTATATGCAATCACAAAAAACAAAATGTTGGCTATGTGATAACTTGGGCAAAAGCAGTTACTGCTCAAAAGTGCACGTGCACTATAGCGACCAACCTAACCTAAAGCCAACTGTAGACTGCTGGGCAAGGCCAATGTAGAGCTCAGCTCAGCAAGTGGTGCTGTTGCTTTTCAAGCACCATCACTGTAAACACATCAAGAGATTTTACAGAGTGATCTCTTTCCAGATAGTAAAGATAACTTGCCACAAATTTGTGGCAGTGTTGAATTGTAAGACAGTTAACTTGCTGCACATTTTCACTGGCAAATTGTACACTTGCAGAGCAGTTGAAACATAAAGCCTCATACACACGGGACGACGATCGTACGTAAGATCGTCTCAAATCGTATCTTGGCTGTTGTATCTAGCATACTGACTGCACTACACGATCGTACGACCGCAGAAGAAAGTTCAGGTGCATGTAATTAGCATCCGGCCGTTCCTGACTTCGGAGCATGCGTGTTTTGCACAATGCAACAAGTTTTCTAGTCTGCTCATACAACTCCCCTTGTACGACCGTTGTATGTTCAGCTGTTCAAATCGCGCATATGAATGATCGATTACATATATGACGCCGTTAGTACAACCTGTTGTATACGACCGTCGAACCGTGTGTACGAGGCTTTAGTTCTACTTTTCCAATTTGGAGCAAATTTGCGTGGCAAGTCTCTGGCAAGAGCAAAGTTGCAGTGGTGAGTCTACAGCAAGAGGTCTTGATGTCTACAGCATGAAAATTTAGCCACAGTGACCGCTGTGGTGGGATGACTATTGCACAACATAACTGAACCAGAACGTGCAGCAGACTTGCAGAATGTTTGCAAAGAAAGTTGATCTGGAGTCATGCAATGCGGACTTGCTGCAATTGTGCAACAAACTTTTGAGGCCTGGCAAGACTAGCAATAGCTTAGCAAGTCATTTTCAAAATTGCAGCACACTTGCTTGCTATCTCTGTTGGCGGTTACATAAGCAGTGGAGAGCGATGTTTACAAGTGGTAAGGCAGTGTGTATATTAGCGCAGATTATGATAAGTAATGGATCAACATCTTCTGGTGAGTGACCACCACAAAAGGGGCATTCGGACCAGCATATGAGGTTGCTTGATTACAGACAGTGAAGAAGGGTCAAGCAGATCATATGGCACTTTATATTAATTTTTTTTAATTGCACTGTCAGAACCCTTTGTGTATAAGCACTTTATTAATATTTTTACATATGTGAATTTAGATATTTGGATGGGTCTGTTTATGTATGTTTATTGTTTATTGATTGTGATACATTATCACCACTTGCACGTTAGTGGCTGATGAGTCACCAGCAATGGTGAAAGCGCTGCTCCTTTTATTTACACTATAATGTCAAAAGTATTGGGACACCTGCTTTTACGTGCACATGAACTTTAATGGCATCCCAGTCTTAATCCTTAGGGTTCATTATTGAGTTGACTCACCCTTTGCAGCTATAACAGCTCCAACTCTTCTGGGAAGGCTGTCCACAAGGTTTAGGAGTGTGTCTATAGGAATGTTTCACTATTCTTCCAGAAGCGCATTTGTGAGGTCAGGCATGGATGTTGAACAAAAAGGCCTGACACGCAGTCTCCACTCTAGTTCCTCCACCCCAAACTCGCTCATCCATGTCTTTATGGACCTTCCTTTGTGCACTGGTCTAAATCATTTGGTGGAGGGGGAATTATGGTGTGGGGTTATTTTTCAGGGGTTGGGCTTGGCCCCTTATTTCCAGTGAAGGTGTCAGCATACCAAGACATTTTGGACAATTTCATGCTTCCAACTTTGTGGGAACACTTTGGGATGGCCCCTTCTTGTTCCAAGATGACTGCGTACCAGTACACAAACAGGCCCATAAAGACATGGGTGAGTGAATTTGGGGTGAAGGAACTTGATTAGCCTGCACAGAGTCCTGACCTCAACCTGATAGAACACCTTTAGAATAAATTAGAGCGGAGAAAGCGAGCCAGGCCTTCTCGTTCAACATTATAGCCTGACCTCACAAATGCGCTTCTGGAAGAATGGTGAAACATTCCCATAGACACACTCCTAAACCTTGTGGACAGCCTACCCAGAGAAGTTGAAGCTGTTGTAGATGCAAAGGGTGGGTCAACTCAATATTGAACCCTACGGACTAAGACTGGGATGCCATTAAAGTTCATGTGCGTGTAAAGACAGGTGTCCCAATACTTTTGACAATATAGTGTATTTGGTTGGACCTGTTTATGTACAGTATCTCACAAAAGAGAGTTCACCCCACGCATTTTTGTAAATATTTTATTATATCTTATCATGTGACAACACTGAAGAAATGACACTTTGTTACATTGCAAAGTAGTGAGTGTACAGCTTGTATAACAGTGTAAATTTGCTGCCCCCTCAAAATAACTAAACACGCAGCCATTAATGTCAAAACCTCTAGCAACAAAAGTGAGTACACCCCTAAGTGCAAATGTCCACATTGGGCCCAATTAGCCATTTTCCCTCCCCGGTGTCATGTGACTTGTTAGTGTTACTCTGGAACATTGTGATTGTTCAGTGTACTGTGGCCCCTCCCTTTTACCGATTAACCCGGGTTACACCTGTAAACGTGAATCCCCACATGAGTGAAAACAACGATCTCCAAAACTGTAATTACCGACGCACAAATCAATAAAACTCCCCCGTCGTTTAAATGTGACAATATGTTCGACATGTGAGTGATGAAACGTTACATTGTTTCACAGTAAAGAAGTCACAACAGTGTACTATTCTATATTATTTTATAAATGTTTTTACGCACCCCACTTGAGAGAAAACACTCTATGACATGTATTTGTCCAGGTTGGTTTATGTGA
>BLSH010424453.1:81673-111529 GCA_018402905.1 Glandirana rugosa | reverse complement strand
AAAAAAAAAAAAAAAAAAAACACATTAAGTACCGGTGGGAATTCCCATTCTACATCTCGGCTACCCATGAAGGCAAGTCAGCCATATTGCGCACCCTGGGAGACCTCCCTAATTTCCTGGGAACATTCCAGCTCCCCCACATAGCAATCCCAGACTGGCCATTGAGGGCGGCCACCCCGGCTCCCCCCCTTACTACCGGATGGCAGCAACAACGAGCAAAGGAAAAGCAAATATCTTCTTCCTCCATGTCCAAGTCCCCAGCGGGATGATCTACTGGAACTGGTGACTGTATACTTCACTGGCAGCGTCCCTGCAGCCGCACTTCTGGAGGCCCCATGACACCATGGGGAAAGTTGGACCCATATTCCCGGGTCTTTTCCTTATTTGGGTTCAGTTCTCAACCCATTGATAAATGTTATTTGAATTGCACTTAACTGTTTCTGTTCCCTACAGGTTCTCCCCCACTTTCTGGCCCCCTTGCAGGTTAATAACATTTCATGGTTTTATTTTACTGGTTGGTGGAGTATTTCACTGTCGTGCCTAGGAGCTAGTCTCCCCTAATATAGGTAGGTTGGCGAAACCTCTGTTCGATACCATTTGTCCCCCAGAGACCACTAATCTCTGCATTACGTGCACCTGCTCATGTGTACAATTGGTTAGGGCGGGTTAGCCGCCTCTGTCCCCCAGTCATGTACCCCCCCTTAGGTTTTACAGGGCCGGTAACAGCTCTGTTTCTGCTTGAGGCTAAAAGTTGTTTTTTTTGTAATCCTACACCAGTTGCCATTTACACCACTAAATGGCGCACTAGGTCTGTAGATGGACATTTAATTCACACCATTGCATGTTGGCTGTGTGGGGCCTTGGTCACCTCGGGCTGGGCTGCACATTGGCCAAATATATATTGCAAGCTACGGCTACGCATCTGGTTACTATCTAATCTCAGGATTATGGTTAATATATTGTGCACTTTTAGTTGTTCTAGAGTAATGTATGCTTATTTTTGTACTTTCTTTCTTCTATTCTCTCTGACCTTCTTTTCCTCCTATACTTCCCCCACCAGGCAGGGGGTGTTACACCCGAGATTGACGCAGGTCCTTTGTATAGACTCAAGATGGCTGCCTCCATGAGTCTGAAAATGGCCTCCCTCAATTGCAATTCCCCCGAAAAACGTCTGCAGATTCTCTACCATTTTCACATATCGCACACAAAAATTTTATTTCTTCAGGAAATGCATTTTAGGCGAGATACAGTTCCCCTTCTCAAAAACAAATATTTCCCTATCTGGCTTCACAGTACTAACCCGACAGCCAGATCAAAAGGTGTATCCATAGCTTTTCATGCCACGTTCCAGCCTGAGGTTCTAGACACCTTAATAGACCCATTAGGCCGCTATATATTTTTGAAAATAAGGTATATGCAAACTATCTTAACCATCGTCAATGTTTATTTTCCCAATCAGGATCAACTCCACTTCCTCTCCTCCGTGACAACGCAACTTGAAGCATTTGGCACAACTAATCTCATCCTGGGAGGTGACCTGAATATCCCACTGATACCTCGTCTGGACTCATCTTCATGTAGGTCTTCCATGTCCCCTACCACCCTGGAAAAGTTTAGAGCTCTCCTCTCGAAATTATCCTTGACAGACGTGTGGCGAATACGGCACCGTACAAAAAGGGATTACACCTATTTCTCCCCAGCGCACCAATCCTATAGTAGGATAGACTATCTCCTCATTTCCCAAACACTACTAGACCTAGACCTGGGATCATCCATAGGTGTGAAACTTTGGTCTGACCATGCCCCAGTCTACCTAACATTAGGACGCCTCCCCAGTCAACGCGAGGGTCGTACATGGCGACTCAATGACAACCTCCTCACCCACGAACCATGTGTTCAGGCTATATCCAAGGCTATCAGGGACTTTAACGCAGACCATGCAAAAGGCGACACATCCCCCATTATAAAATGGGAGGCACTGAAATGCGTCATCAGAGGGATTCTGATTCTGTTTGGGGCCAAGCTGAAAAGGGAGCACTCTTGTGAGATACAGAGACTGCTTTCCCTCATCTCCTCCCTTGAGACATCTCACAAACAGACACTAGATGCTCAAGTCCTTGTGCAGCTAACTAACGCCTGCAGGGATCTTTTGCAAATTTTTTCTGAATGTTCCCTGATAGCCAGGGATAAGATCAAACATTTACATTATGTGCAAGCCAACAAGTGTGGCAAACACTTAGCTCAGGTTATACACCCTAGACCTTGCAAAGCACGCATCCCCTATATACTTTCCCGCTCTCAAACTAAAAAATACAAGAACTCGGAAATAGTGGAGTAATTCCGTGAATTTTACACCACCTTGTATATCTTTGATCCACCTGTAGCCCCCACCAATGATAGGTCAAGCTCTGACGATGTCCACGCATATATTCAGGAAACAGCTCTTCCCGCTATTCCAGAACAGAGCGCCCAGCACTTAGAATCTCCCATAACTTCCTCAGACTTCATTCAGGTAATAAAGGGCTTAAAAAATAGCAAAAGCCCCGGACCAGACGACTATACCCCGCAATTTTATAAGATGTTCGCCACCCAATTAGCCCCTATCATGGCACAGGCATTTGATTCCATTGACGATGCTCACCCATTACCAGCCACCATGTTACAAGCCCAAACAGACCTATATCACTATTGAACATAGACCTTAAGTTGTTCTCAAAAATATTAGCAGACCACATTGCTCCCCTTTTACCTGACACCATCCATGTGGACCAAGTGGGTTTTGTACCGGGTCGTGAAGCTCGTGACAATACGACAAAGACACTACACCTCATTTCTTATGTCAAGACCCACCACATCTCCACTGTTGGCGTGCGATGCGAAGAAGGCCTTCGACAGGGTTGGCTTTTCTGCGTCTATCGCTCCAGCAGATTGGTTTGGGCCCTAAAATTCTACATTATGGCACTCCCTCTGCCCAAGTAATTGCTAATGGCACTAAGTCAAATCCCTTTCACATAAAGAATGGGACGAGGCACGGATGTCCTTTATTGCCTCTTTTATTTGCGATAGTGGTGGAACATCTAGCCCAAGCCATTCGTAACAACCATTCTATACAAGGGATACAAACGGATTCTGCCCACTTTAAGCTGTCCTTATATGCGGACGACTTGCTTCTTTACATCACTCTGCCCCACATTAGCATCCCTTCCTTCTTGCACGAGCTTCAGCGATTCGGTACGCATAGCAATTTTAAACTGAACCTTACTAAAACAGAGGCCCTCAATATTAACTTACCGCCCCCTGTACTGGCTAGAACACAAGCCAATTTCTCTTTGAGATGGCAACCTCGATCAATTAGATATTTGGGAACAGAAATCCCATGCTCCCTCGTGGACTTATACTCCCTGAACTACAGCCCTCTATTGACTAAATTAAAAGACAATTGGAATCATGGCATAATCTGCAAACCTTCTGGTTTGGCCTGATGAGTGTTCTGAAAATGGACATCTTGCCTAAGCTTTTTTACATGTTTCAGGCGATCTCTATTCTCCTACCTAGCACATTCTTTAGGTCTCTTCGCTCCTTGGCCATTCGTTACATTTGGCAAAGCAAACCTCCTAGACTTAAACACAAATTCCTATGCCACCCTAAACTAGCTGGAGGCTCGGGGCTTCCCGACTTTGAGCTCTACTACATTGCCACCATTCTATCCAGATTGCTGGAATGGTTCCCCCGGCCTCTCCCAAAGGCGGCAACCATAGTGGAACAGGACCTCTCCCCAGCAGACCTTAGAGCCCTCCTGTGGGGTCATGGGGGGATACACCGCTCAAGCACCTCTCTGTCCCCTCTAAGTCCCTTTCATCAGACCCAAGTCCACATTACTCTCTTTTTGACAACCCCCTTTTACCCCAATGGGGTGCTAATATCTCTTTCTGCTCCTATGACAGGAGGCAATGGCTGGTAGCTAGGAATTATGTCCACCCCACCACTGGTCTCTTTAAACCCCAGCGAGTTCGCCATGTGACTTCGCTCGATTGGCTCATGTCCCTTAGCCTCGACAAACTTTGCTTGAAGATGCATAACTCAGGTAATATCCACAGACCCCTCACTTATTTTGAGGAATTATGCACTCTCTCTGAACCACCTCGCCACACGCTGTCATCGATCTATAGAGAACTCTTATCTAGTATACATAAACAGCTCCCAACTTACACCAGGCAGTGGTCAAGGGATCTGGAGACTGAGATCACTCCCGAGGACTGGCAGAAATCATTCCTGCTCACTCATAAGTCCTCGACATCAACATATGCCCAGGAGAAAAATTTCAAATTATTAACATGTTGGTATAGAGACCCTGTCTCCCTACACAGAATCTTCCCCGACTCCTCAGAAGAATGCTGGCATTGTCACGGAGCGAGAAGAACCCTATATAATGTTTGGTGGGAATGCCCCCCGCATATTACCCTTTTGGACACGCATCTTTGATATATATAACTGAATTTATGACAAACAACTCTCCCCCTCTCCAAAGGTGGCACTTCTATCCATCTTGCCATGTTCAGTTAGGTCGCAGAAAGAAAGCCTACTCAAATTCTTCCTGTCAGCAGCCAGACAAGTTATTTCCAGTCACTGGAAGACGGAACACACTCCCCCGATCCATCTTTGGGTCCACACAATTAATGACACAATGCTGATGGAGGAAATGCAAGCTAGAGAAATGGACACCCGGGAAAAACACCGTACTAGATGGAGCCTCTGGGTACATCACTTAAACTCCGAACCCTTTCAGAAAGCCTTCATTACTTAAAGGGTCTCTTCCTCTTCCCCTCCCGCCTGAGATATCTCACCGGGCCGGGGGAGGTGTGGAGATTGAGATCTTAGTAGATTTTGTCACCCCCTAGCAGTGAAATAATGCACGGGTGACCCCCCTGCCTGCCTGAATTCCTTACTCCACCTTCCCCCCTCTCCCTTCCCCTATAGGATCTTATATGCTATTTTCCAGTCTCGAGTTTCCTTCTTTCCCCTTCTCTAAACCCTATTCTTCTCTTTGACTCCCTTATCTCTCTATATTCTCTGGTTATCAGTTTAATGTATAAAATGGGTAACATTCCCATGCTGGCAAAGACACGCCATCTAGGGAACTTTGCCCTTTTCACAAGTAGTTAGACTAAGTATTTATAGCTAATGTGACTGCTCGAAAGCAGAAACACCCACCACAGAGATCAAGTATCCAGTCAATGTTCTCCCTTTTGTTTTAGTATTGACTATCACTGCATGCTTGTGATTATATTGTCACACAACTTTGTCGTGTTACTTATGTGAAAATCTAATAAAAACATATTCAACCTAAAATAGCACCGTTCTGAATAACAAAAAATGCCCTGGCCAAGAAAGGGGTAAAATCTCCCCGAGGTCAAGTGATTAAGCACATAAATCAGAGTCCATACAGCAGGCTTTTGCTCACCCAAAACAATTCACAGTTCTGATAGGTGAATTCTCTAAGAACCCTTTCACACTGGGGTGAGGGCCACGTTAGTGTTAAAGTGTTAGTGGGGCTTTACCGCTGTTTAAACTGCGCTTTTCTGTCACTACCAGGGCACTTTTAACCCCCAAGAAGGGGTTAAGAAGGGGTTAAAAGTGCTTGTGTTGCAGCGCTTACGAATCGCTTTTCAGGCGCTTCGGAAGTGCTGCCCATTCATTCCAATGGCAGGGGCAGTTTAGGAGCGCTCCCAAATCGCCCCAAAGATGCTGCTTGCAGGACTTTTTATAACGTCCCACAAGCGCACCGCCCCAGTGTGAAAGCACTCAGGCATTCACACTGGGGTGGCATGGGAGGCAGTTTTCAGGTGCTTTACAGGTGCTATTTCTAGCTTTAAAATGCCTGAAAACTGCCTCAGTGTGAAAGTGGTCTAAGTGCTCTAATACAGTAAACAGTCACCATTCACAGATATATTTTAAAAGTCCCTAGCACAACCCCTTCATGAGAGGCTTCCCAGCCCTTTTAAAACAAGTAAGGTATCCTTGCAAGTGGACTTGTGCCAGGGTGTTCACTAAAAACAAAAATTACAAACAATTTTTTGTGTCTAAAATATACACACGACAAAGAAAAGGCATTATGAAACCAAGCACTCTGTGCTGATGAAACAAAACTCATACTTCTTGGCTACAATCTTCAGAGGCGTGTTTGGAAAAAACTAAATGAGAAGCATTTGAAGAAAAGAGCACAGTACCAATTGTTAAGTGTAATGGTGGAACTCTCATGATGTGAGGTTGTGCTGCAGCCAATGATACAGGAAATATTCTACAGGTAGAAGAGAGACTCTTAAACTTTTATCCACTTCAGCTAAACAGGCTCATAAGCCCTTAAGGCCCCTGAACCCCAAAACTAAAAACTAAAATATTGCTAAATTTAACTATGAACTTAGCATACAGTATCTCACAAAAGTGAGTACACCCCTCACATTTTTGTAAATATTTTATTACATCTTTTCATGTGACAACACTGAAGAAATGACACTTCATGTGGCTGTGTGTTGAGTTATTTTGAGGGGACAGCAAATGTACATTGTTATACAACCTATACACTCACTACTTTACATTGTAGCAAAGTGTCATTTCTCCAACAAAAATGTGAGGGGTGTAATCACTTTTGTGAGATACTGTATATGCACATTGATGTTCATTAATAAACAAATAGGAAAGTTGATAGACAAGCCGAAATCGGAACCGGAAGTGACGAAATCACGCACGTCCCCTGAAACACCAGAAATGTATATATACATAAGCCAGCCTCCTCCTCCCAGGTCACACTGCGTCATTTCTGGTGTTTCAGGGGACGTGCGTGATTTCGTCACTTCCAGTTCCGATCTTGGCTTGTCTATCACAAGGCACAGGCAGCAGGCGGCGCGGCGTCTCGGACTCGTGCGGGGACTGATCGAGGGTAGGGTGAGTCGGGCCGGGTGCCCGAGATGTCAGCATTTCTATCCACAGCACGTGTTTTGGGGCTGCCTGTCATGGAGCATCGGCTCAGCCAGCAATCGGGTGGCACACGGGGGGCACGTCTGACGGGAGTTGGCCCCACACCTGGCATTGTTCTAGGACTGCCGCCAACTGAGTTTTGCCAATCGCCAGGACTTGGGAGGCACATGCCTCGCACACTTCTGGGCGCATGCTCTGCATACCGCCGGAAGTCAGTGAGGGGATGCCCAGGTTAGGGATCACCTGCAATTAACAATCATTTCACCAATTGTTAAAAAAAAAAAATAACACAAAGGTGCATACCAGCACTGGGGCGTTTCCTTCTACCCCCCCACGTTACAAATCCTGGCGTGGGTGGGGGGGGGGTGGGCTGGCCATGCACCATCTAGGTGGGGAATCTGTTGGCCTCTCGGCTGCGGGCATACATACCATGGCAGGCATTGGTCGCACAGACTAGGGAAGGACTCATTTATGGCTCACTAGCAGGGTTTTGTTTCATCACGCAGGGGTCTTCGGGAAAGGAGCACCAGGGCATTTCATTTGTACAAAAAAAAGAAAAAGGTGTTATTTCTTAGGATGCAGACAACTGTCCCTCCGCCCACTTCGGGGCCATGGAGGAGGGTACAGTTCCAGCTTCAGGGGGGGCATTTCGGTCTCTTACATTTCTTGGCTGTCCCTTCGCTCACTTTCTGGGCCACAGAGAAGGGCATCAGCTTGAGCATTTCCTTTCTCATGTGATGGGTAGGCTCAGGTTGTAGCTCTTCTTTTGTCTTCCTCAGTTTCAGCAACAGCGAGTTCACAGAGGTTGGTCCTTTCTGTGGCAGGCAAGAGTAGGTTGTTCTGGTTAGGATGCAGAGGTGGCTTCTGGATCATCATCGGCGCAGGTCAGTATGTGCGATAGGAATTTCACACTCCTTGCATCAGGGGGTAGGTCACAGTAGTCAGTTGGGGTCAGGACAGTTAGGTGGTTCATTTCATGGCTGTCCCTTCGCCCAGCCAGGGTCACGGAGAAGGGCAGCAGGAGATCATTTCAATGTTTTCTTTTCTTAGGCAGATTTTGGGGGGTAGCTTTCCCATAGTTCCTTGTTCTGGTCACAGGCCAGATCAGGAAGGTGGTCGGGGAGGGGGCTGTTTGGCGGTACATTTCATGGTTATCCCTTCAGCCAGCATGGGCCACAGAGAGGGGCAGCAGCTAATCATTTCCATGCTCACATTTCATAAGCTCATACCAGGTTGTAGGTTCTCATCTGGTTCCCAGTTCTGATCATGGGCCAGAAGTAGGAAGGTGGTTATTGAAGGGGCAGTTTGGGGGTACATTTTTCAGCTGTCCCTTCACCCAGTCTGGGCCATGGAGAAGGGCAGCAGCCGATCAGTTCATGTGTCATTTCTCAAGCAGGTCTGGGTTGTAACTTTTTATCTTGTTCTCCCCAGTTCTGGTCATCGGCCAAGTGCAGGAAAGTCGTTCAGGTACAGCAGCGGATAACTGCAGCTGGCAAGTTGTTAGAGGGTGGGCGGTAGGTTTTCCCACATTCTTAGGTTTGTCTGGTTAGCACGTTTGTTCATTTCTTCACTTAGGGATAGGAAGATGCTGAGGGTTGCCTTCAGGATCAGTTGTTGCTCAGGTTAGTACGGTCTGTCATTTCACGTCATGCCACTCCAAGTTGGGGTGGCATTAGGGGGCGGCACACTTGGTGTCCTGTCACTTGTCATGTCACAGGGAGTGGATCGAGCTGTTAGGTGCACGGGCTTGGAAGGGGGAAGCCTGCTCACCCTCCTCTTTCACGTTCAGGGCATGTTTCACCACTCACTCACAGGGTCGCTGTGTCTCAGGGTATCAGGATGAGCATGCAGGCTCATGTACCCGCTGTGTTTGGGGGTTGTTCCACTATTGCACGCTACCACGGCTGGGTTTGGGGCAAGGTTCTTGCACCAGCGGGTGTCAGTCATTTCTGTCATAAGATCCAGTTTCATTGTGTTCTGTTTGCTCATTTGGATCATGTCTCAGGCGGAAAACATCGGGGATTTCCCATCTACGCCTCCTTCTCTGGCTAGAAGCTCGGTTCATGGGGGTTCTCCATCTCTCAGAACATGGACTGTTCCAAAACTGATGGCCGAACTACAGCGCAGGGGCATTTCCTATCCAGCCTCGGCACACAAGGTAGAACTCTTCAGATTGTTATTCCCCTCTGCTTCCGGTTCTGATGCGGAGCAGGTTACACTGCGTTCAGTTGCCTCGTTCCTTTCCCAAATACATGCCATGTTGGACTCACTGGTGTCATCAGGGCAGGAGCTCAGGTCCAGAGTGGAGAACCGTCCCAATCCTGCTCCACAGGTGCTGGGGTGTCCGGGTACGCCCCCGGTGAGGTCATTCCAGCATCTCCTAACACCGTGCCAGTGGTGGCAGGTAATAGTGCCGGCGCACCCACGGTAACACCAGCACATTTCGTGCTGGATAATTTGAGGAGGGACATTTTGGAAGGCAAGGATGTTAATTTAGCTTCCCTCTTGATCGCAGCCCACGACGTGGCGGACAATAGGTCCTATGCCTGTGGGGACGCGTCGGTGGTGATTAAGACCAGGGACCACAGACTTAGTCGTAAACTGACCATCCCTGAGGTTGTGCTGGCTTTCAGTACATACAGGGACGTTATTTGCTCTGCTCAACCTAACAGGAGGGAGGAATTGGACCTATACTTATATGCCGTGGTAGAATTAGGGCACAACTACGGTGGATCTGTGTTTTATGATTACCACCGGTCACCATTTTCTGGGGCAATGTGGACACGGAGTTATTTTGCAGACATTTCACGGGGCTTAGAGCTCCCATTTGCGCGAACTGTCAATCCTCTAGACATACCACTTTTTGGTGCCCTGACATGGTGCCAGCTGTAGTCCCCGGCGTTAGCAGGCCAGGTCTGAGTAATTCCACTGTCCTAGGCAGCATCGATCCTCATAACAAATTGGGTCACCCCATATGTTTTTTTGGCAAATCACAAGTATGCAATAATTTCAATCAAGGATCCTGCAATTACAATCAGTGCAGGCTACTGCATATTTGGACTGCTTCAGGGCCCACCCCAAGACTGCTTGTTTTCAGAAGCAATCTAAAGGGTCATGACTAGGCCAGGTGGATGTCCAGTCTTTACAGGTGCATTTAGCAGGTCATCCATTGTCAGTAGTTAAGGCTTTTTTGATAGAAGGATTTTCGTTGTGCTTCCACACAGGGCTCATAGCCCTTCCCCAGACCACTTTCAATTGCCATAATTTGTTATCGGCATCCACCAACTCGGAAGCAGTGGACATCCTGCTGCAAGTTGAAATTGCCAAGGGTTTCGTCATTGGCCCATTTTCAGTCCCCCCTTTTGATATGTGGAGAGTCAGCCTGATTGGTGTTGTGAGAGGCAAGTTTTCAAATGAACTCAGGTTGATCTACGACTTGTCTGCGTCTCATTCCTCCAGGGTACCCAGTATTAATTCACTGATACCTTCTGAAGAATTTTCTCTCAAGTATGCCTCAGTGGATGAGGCCATCCAAAGCATTATCAGGTTTGGGGAGGGGGCTTGGCTTTCTAAAGCGGACATAGCTGATTCTTTCAAGTTGTTACCTATAAAACTTTCCTTATGGTAGTGGCATGGCATCAAATGGCGTGAGTCTTACTACTTCGCAACCAAGCTCATGTTTGGTTCCAAGAGCAGCCCTTGGTTGTTTGATACCTTTGCACAGGCACTGTGCTGGATCCTTTTGCACAAAGAGGGTTGCCAGGAGGTCATCCATTATTTAGATGACTTTCTGTTGATTGAAAGTGGCAGTCAAACTCTGGCAGATTTGCGGAAATTAATTGCACTTTTTTCAGCTCTCAATGTTCCTCTTTCCGATAAGAAGGTGGATGGGCCTGCCAAGGAGTTGGTTTTCCTGGGTGTCAAGTTAGATACCCAGCTCATGCAGGCCAGCCTGCCGGCCGAGAAGCTAGAGAGGATCAGAAGCAGAATACATGCATTCACTGTTTCCCAAGCTTGTTCCAGGGTGGAGCGCCAGTCACTACTGGGCATGTTGAACTTCGCAATGAGGATCATTCCTCACGGTAGGTCTTTCGTGTCCAGGTTGCTGGCGCTCCTGCCCCTGACCACGGATTCCTTGTCCAGCATCAAGCTGGATGCCGCTGCTCTAGCTGATCTTGGCATGTGTGATGATTTCTTGCAGCACTGGAATGGAGTGGCCATGTTCATTCCAGCAGCATCGGAATTTTCTCCCAGGGTGGTGTCCGATGCTGCGGCCACCAAGGGTTATGTGGCCATTTTCAGCACCCATTGGCTTTCAGGTCCTTGGCCGGAGGAGGTCAAGTCGATTCCAGGGTTTGATAGGTCATCCTCCCTATTTGAGATCTACACAATTGTCGCTGCGGCTCAGGCGTGGGGTCACTGTGGTCTGGGAGTACAGTTGTGTTTTATTCTGATAATCAGGCCTTGGTTGAAATCATCAACAGAGGCAGGTCCAACTCCTTGGCAGTCATGTCCTTTCTTCGCAGGCTAATTTGGCTCTCGCTCCAACAGAGATTTCACATTAACTGTACATTCATACAAGGCGTTGAGAACATAGCAGCTGACGCCGTATCACGTTTTAATCACGCCTTGTTTTTCCAGCAGGTTCCAGAGGCAGACATTCTGGCCACCCCATGCCCGGCTTACTCCCAGTTGAGGATGGATTAATCAATTTACAGGCTGGCGCCAGGAGACTGATCGAGGTTTCTCTTTCTGCAAATAGCAGGAAGGCTTACCGCACAGCCTGGGAGATTTTTCAGTCCTTCTTGGCTTCTTGGCTGTTGGTACAACATTGAGT
The DNA here is from genome assembly GCA_018402905.1 of Glandirana rugosa. Taxonomy (NCBI): domain Eukaryota; kingdom Metazoa; phylum Chordata; class Amphibia; order Anura; family Ranidae; genus Glandirana; species Glandirana rugosa. The sequence goes on along the minus strand of BLSH010424453.1, from coordinate 99,717 downwards.
ACCCTCTGGCTTTCGTTAATTTTTGCCACTTACAGCTACACTTGTCACATGCCACTATCAAAACGTATCTAGCCGGGGTGCAACATTTTGCTGCGCTATTATTTCCGGACAAACTTTCTCTGTTCTTGGCACATCCCATCAGTGCAATTTTAAAAGGGATGCAGAAGATCAGTACACCTGTGCCGGCCAGCAGGCTTCCCATTACAGGTACTTTATTGCGGGACATGTCGGTCATGCTTGAAAACCATCTATTTGGAGCCAAGCACAGTCTGGTTCTCAAAGCAGCCATCTATTTGGCCTTCTATGGTTTCTTGAGGCTCAGTGTGTTTTCATTTGCAGATGGGCAGTCCCATCGTTTGTCTATCAAGCAGCTTACCAAAAACCAGGGCCATTTTCAACTGGTCTTGGAGGTATGCAAAATGCAGCAGGTGGGAGCCGGTACCGTGGTCAGATATTTTCAGACAGGTAATTCATGGTATCTGTTCAAAGTTTTGGATGCTCTCTTGGCTCAGCTTCAGGGGGCACCAAGGGAGGGCCCATTGTTACCTTTTCATGGCACGCACCTCACGTCAGCTCAGTTCATCAAGGATGTCCGCATATTGCTTGGCAGGTGTGGCGTGAATCCTAGACAGTACATGGGCCATTCATTCAGGATCGGGGCAGCGTCAGCTGCATCACGGCAAGGTGTACCGGTTCATATTATAAGAAAGTTGGGCAGGTGGAAATCCATCTGTTATATGAGATACATTCCTGAGCCACATATTGAAATGTCCAGGGCTTTTGCTCATTTGGTGGAGTGATTGTATATTATTATAAGTAAACTTATTTGCTTGCATCCTAGCAGTGTCCTTTTGCCCACTTTAGGCATACTAAACCCGTGACCAGGGCACACCGCAGGTTACTGTTCATACAGGTTCTTTTCTCACAATCGGCTTCAATTGACTCTGAGTACAAATAGGAAGGCTGACCAAAGGTCAGCCTAAGTTTGTAGGTGGAGTCTGGCTATGCATAAGCCGGCCTCCTCCCAGGTCGCATGGCGTAATTTCTGGTGTTTCCCCACCCTCCCTTTCCCTTCTTATTGAAGGTTCCCTTTTATTACACCTCGGGTATGCCCACAACGCAGGTCACTGTTCATACAGGTTCTTTTCACAAACTCGGCTTCAATTGACTCCGAGTACAAATAGCATTAACCACTTCAGCCCCAGAAGGATTTCCCACTTTAGGACCAGAGCACATTTTGCGCCACTATAAACAAAAGAAGAGCAACAATTTTGCGAAAAAAACAATATTTCTTACTCTTTGCTATAATACATATCCAAAAAATGTTTCATTGGTTCTGGCCAATTTATATTCTTCCTCATATTTTTGGTAGAAAAAAGTTGCAATCGGCGTTTATTGATTTGTTTGCGCAAAAGTTGCCTCGTTTACGAATAATGATAATTAATTTATGGGGTTTTTATTTTTTTTTTACTTTTTACTAGTAATGGCGATCTGCAATTTTTATTGGGACTGTGATATTGCAGCGGACATGTCAGACCATTTGACACTTTTTTGGGACAGTGATTATTGCTATGAAAATGCACTAATTACTGTGTAAATGTCATTAGGCTTGGTCAACTGTGTTCCCTGTGTGTGTTCTAACTGTATGGGGGCTGGGCTGACTGGAGGAGGAGAGTGATCGCGGCTCCCATATACAGGGAGCCTGCGATCACATCCCTTCCCCCTCTGTCAGAACGGAGATCTGTGTTTACATACACGGATCCCCGTTCTGTCACTCCAGGGGGACAGTCACGAGAAGCCGGCGGATATCAAGTCCGCCCTACCCTCTACCCTACCCTGGCCCCCCCGGAACACAGTGAGCGTGTGAGCGCACCTCCAGCAGCACACATGTGCTCACAGTGCACGATCTTGCAGCCGCCGTCACCTGACAGTGATTTGCAATATCGAGCCAAGTTGCCGCCGTCAAGCCACGGTGGGTGGTCGGCAACTGGTTAAAAATACACACATTAATAACATTATATTAGTCAGTGTGAAATGCACATTCAGTTTTCAACACCATAAATAGCACTTGGATAGTAGTGGGGAAAAAACACAAATTAAAATGCATGTCACCAAAAACTTCACAGGTCGTTATCAGATATATTTATCATGTTAAGTACGTGCATGTTAATTAAGGTGTCAGTTTAACACTTCTAGGTATTTATTACCTCTCACAGAGAGGGGCTCCCCCTAACGATGCCTTCATCTGCTTTTCTCTCCAAAGGGACAATACTATCTTTGTTCAGACATCATTCAGGGTCACCAACTATTTACCAGCAGGGCCACTGATAAGGCTGTACAGCCAGCCCTCCGCCACCTGTACTGGGCCCGGGCCCCGTTAGTTCAAAAGGGGGGCCAGGGCATCTGCTGAGTAGGATGGTTAGCTGTTCCGCCTTACTGCAGACACTGATCCTCTTCTGCTTCCCCTGCAGTGTTGCCAGTTTCTCCTCCACTCCCTCCCTCCAGCTGTGCTGCAGGGTAATCATTTCTAGCATTCGCGCCCCCATCCCCCTGCTTTCCGGGCCCCCCGTTTGCCCCTTTTCCACGCAGATTTCCAGGTTCCCTATTCTCCTGCAGATGCTGTAGGCACATAAGGGGTTGTTTCAGGGTGGCGAGTGGGGTAAGGGCCAGTAAATATGTCATATAAAAATAATTTTAGTATATTTTTAGTGAACATTTAATTTGATATTTTCTGGAGCAGAGCCCTGTCAGGTATGCAAGTCTCACCTTGTGACTTGCTACAAAGGGACATTTTTGTATGCTAATCACTAACGGAGAGAGTATTATAAGGTTAGTGAGAGGTCCACTTTAAAGCGGTGCTCCACCCAAAAAGGAAAGCTCCGCTTTTATTATACAGGATTTATTCATATACAGGTATGCTTGTTCGTACCCTCACCCCCTCTACTGCCACATTTGACACTTTTTGGGAGGGGAGGAGGGGGGAGTGGGTACCTGGTTTTGAAGGTTACCTGCTCCCATTTCTGGGTGAGAATGCCGTGTCGGTCTCTGAGTATGTCTGGTCCCTCCTTCTTCCCCCTGCTGCCTTCTGGGACACACACAGGTCTGAAGGCTTCACTGCTGGCTTTCCCTTACTGAAGATGCCAGCATCTGCACCCGAAGCCAGTTGAAGACTCGACTCGGGTGCTGACATTGCTGGATTCCTGGACAGGTAAGTGTCATATTAAACGTCAGCAGCTACAGTATTTGAGATTGGAAAGATTATAAAGAAAGAGAGTTCTTGCTTCCTCTCCACACTGATGTCATTTTTTCTGTGCATCACCTTCACTGCACTGTCACCATTTAACTCTTGTCTCAGTCCTGACACACTTTCTCTTTAAATTAAATCCTGTTGTATACTTTGCCTCCATACTAGGCTATTTATGATATCTGCACTCTCTCTTAGCCCCTCTCTGTCTGCCTTATCATTTTCAAACTTTTTCCATTTCATCTATTTATATTTTGCCCACTTTGTCCACTCCATTTCCCATGTACTCTGTCTTCTCGTACTTTCACCCCACTGTGTCTACTCCACATTTTGCCCCCACTATCTGCTCTGGTTTTCACTCTCTGTGTTTACTATGTCCTTTATCCATTAAGTCTGTTCTACCTTCTGCCTTAATTTGTCTACACCACCACAACTTTCTCCACTTTATGCCTGTTGCATTCACACTGCAGCTGCTCACTTTATCCATACTCATCTTCCTAAATTTTAATAGCAGTTTCTGTCCATATCATCTTCTATCCAGTCTTAATTTCGTCAATGAAAACATAAAAAATTTTCGTCAACGGCCTTTTAATGATTACGAAAACAAAATGAAAAGTACACCACATTTTCATCCACTGAGGAAAACTATGACGCAAATCAATTACGTGTTCGTTAACAAACAGAAAAAATGAAATTGTGAGGCAGGGACATTTACCCTCAGAAACTTCCGGCTTCCACTGATCTCCATCTGTTTCTACTCCCAGCAAGCAAGAAACTCAAGTCCGTAGCATACTTTGCTTAGCAGTAGTTAGCAGGCTGTGCAGCCAGCATTATAGGTCCTCAGATGACCGTCCAGAGCAGTACTGTGCATTACAGGCCTCCCGACGAGAGTCCCATGCCAGACAACGACCACCCACAGCAGAGAGCACTGTAAGTATGTACATTGCAATTACAGACCTTCCCTCAAAACCCTGTCTGTCCAGAGCACTATGTGCATTACAGGCCTCCTCTGACCACCGGCATCAAGAGCACTGTGCAATACAGGCCATCCCTCAGACCTGAGACCACCATCCAGTACTGTGCATCATTATAGGCCTCTCAGAGTCAGACCACCATTCCAGAGCACTGTGCATTACAGGCCTTCCCTCAGATCACCATCCAGAACACTGTGCAACATTACATGCCTCTCTCATACCACCGTCCAGAGCACTGTGCAGCATTACATGCCTCCTCAGACCACCGTCCAGAGCACTGTGTAGCATTTCAGGCCTCTCAGACCACCTTCCAGAGCACTGTACAGCATTACAGGCCTCTTCAGACCACCGTCCAACGCACTGTGTAGCATTACCGCCACTGTCCTGAGCACTGTGCAGCATTACAGGACTTCCAAAACCTTCTAGAGTGGCTAAACCTGTATCTGAGTTTGTTCAAACCTTAATACCATAAATAATTACATGATATTAGATTTTTTTTACTCCAGGAGTAGATAATGAGTTTGGAAATTCTATAGAAATGCTTAAATAATACATGACAATTTAACTAAACACGTTCAATTTTCGTTGACTAAAATGATTTTATTCAACTAAAATGTACTGGAGTGTTTAGCTGAATAAAATATGACTAAAACAAAAAAAATTGCAGATGACTAAAATGGGACTAAAACTAAAATGGCATTTTAGTCAAAAAATGTAACTAAAACTGAATCAAAATTTGATTCCAAAATTAACACTGCCTCTATCTGCAACCTCCTGATCTCTAACATAACACACCCATCATCTTCTCAGCTCAAAGCAATAATAATGTGCATTAATTATACAATCTCAGTAAAAAAAATAAATAAAAGTAAATGGTTACAAATTACGCAACAGAACTTTGCAAAGCTAGAATACAAAAGCATATAAAGAAAACAGGAAATGTACATTCCATTTCATAAGTTTCATCAAATTTTAATGCTGTAAATAGTCTGTTTTTTCTCTTCATTTCCTTACACTAGCTATTATTTAGATATATTGAAAATCTTGTAAAGGTCTGAAAAAAGATGTAGAACTGGCAGTCAGAATAATAAGATCCACCACATCTGTTACATGGACTTTGTTCACTTCAGTTAAAAGAAAATAAATTGTCTATAAAATCAGTATGTCTGAATAGAATTCATGGTTTAACACTTCTCCCAAAAGGTATGCTCAAAAAGTAGCAAGATTTAAGAAAATGTATGCTTTAGGATTGTTGTTTCTTCAATTCCCTTACTTAATGCATTATGTTAGTTTTGGTCAAGATAATAAAAAAGGCCCATTTTCCTAGGTGGAAGTATTTCTTCCCCTCTATAAAGACATTTTTACTTTTTTCCAAGAGGGAAATATATTTAAATGCATTAGTGTCATAATAAAGTAGAGAAAAACAATGCAATAATTGAGAAAATTACAGTATATCGTTGTCTTTTTTTTTTTCTTTCAATGTTTTATTCGATTTTGTTAAGAGGTTAAAAAATAGAGCCTTTGGGCATACCCTGGCTCAACAAATAACAGTGTGGATGAGTACTAGTTAGACGTTCAAGGTATCATTACATCGTCAAATTATGAAAAAATACACTTTATTGTAGATGGTTATTATCTGTTAGTCAAAAGAAGGAAGGAGTGAGGAGCACCGTGTCGCTTGTCGTCTCAAAATGTTCATGGGATGTTGATATAATTGTTATACCAGCGGTTCCATGGTTGCCATGAGCTAAGAAGTTTGTGTCTGTTGGGTTTGTCATAGGACATTATATATTCGTATGTGAAGTGGGTCTGCACTAGTGAAGTGATATCAGCAATAGTTGGGGTGGAGGGTTTTTTCCAATTTCTGACTATTAGTAACCTAGTGGCCAGAAGGATGTATGTAGTTACTAGTCTGTATTTTGTAGGGACTTGTTCTATATTTAGATTCAGGGTAGCCAGTTGGGGAGTCAGGTTAATGCTGCAATTCGGGATGTCGGTGAGCAGGTTAGAGACTTCGTGCCACATGTTTGCTAGTATTGGGCATGACCATAGTATGTGTGGTAATGTGCCTGTATGGCCACAATTTCTCCAACAGTCTGGTGGCTTGTTTGGATACATTTGATTTAGTTTTTGAGGTGTGAGGTATCATCTCAGAGTTATTTTCTGAGTGACTTCCCATAGTGCTGTACAGCAGATTGTTTTGAGGGCCGTCGTCCAATGATTTTCAGTTAATGTCACGTCCCAATCCTTCTCCCAGTCCTTAAAGGGTTTGGACCCAGAGAAGGATTTCTTTTCATGAAGGGTATTGTAGATTAGGGATAATCCCTTGTGTTTATCACTGTTGTTGTAGAAATAGTTCCATGTTTCCATGGGTATTGCGCTTTCTAGATTGGGGTAGGTGGTCAGGCAATGTTGAATTCTAATAATTGTGAAGTAGTCCTTATTGGGAGCTTTGGTTACATCTTGGATCTGTTGGAACGATTTATGTTGTAGGAGTATACGAAGTTCCCTAGTATTTTGAGCACACTCGGATAGCAATCTGTATATGTCCAAATCTGGGGATACGAGCTTGAGGGTTTGTATATGTACTGGGATGGGTTTGGTTGATAGAGTTGTCCATTTAGTATGGTGCAGGATGCTCCATGCTTTTACGGAGGCCTGGATCGGTGGGGAAAGATGCGAAATTGATGGTCTTTTTACTGTAGTGCTGAATAGCCAGTCTTTGAGATTGGATCCGGGGGTCGCCTTGTTTTCTATGTCACCCCATAATGTGTTAGGTGTTTGCATCCAATCTTTCAATTGGGCGAGAATAGATGCTAGGTAATAATCCTGTATATCGACGTACCCCGTGCCCCCTGCGAGGCGATGTTTTATCAGTCTCGTGTGATTACTTTGGGGTTTTTTTCCTTGCCAGATAAAGTGATGAATTGTAGATTGTAGAGATGTAAGGAATAGTGCTGAGAGTGACAGTGGAAGTGTGTGGAATAGATAAAGCAGTTTTGGTAAAGTCATCATTTTAAAGGCTGACCAGGAAAATTCAAATTTGGATAGTTTCGCTGTCTCCCGTGAGAGCATTGTTTTAGCTAGTATATAGTTATGCTTAAAGAGTGAGCTTGTGGATTTCGTTAACGTTATTCCTAGATATGTGATACCCGTGTCTGCCCAGGAGTAAGGATATATGTTGCATATCAGGTTGCTAGTCACTTTATCCATTCCTAGGTCTAGTATAGAGGATTTGGTATTGTTCACTTTATAATAAGAAACATTGCTGAACATTTGTAATACATTGTACAGAAGCCAGGGGAGTAGTTGGGTTAGAGATCATTAAAACTACATCGTCTGCGAACAGGTTAATTTTATGTTCTATTTTTCCAATGTGGAAGGCTGTAATTTGATTATTCTTCCTAATATGTTCAGCTAAGGGTTCCATTACCATATTGAAGATCAGGGGGGAGAGCGGGCAGCCCTGTCTGGTTCCGTTAGTTATGTTAAACGGTTTCGATAGCATTTCTGATGTATACACCTGGGCTGATGGGGAGGAGTATAGGGCCATAATGGCTGAAAATATATTTCCATGTAGTCCAAATTTATTTAGCGTCGCTTTTAGATACGTCCAATGGACTCTGTCGAACGCCTTCTATGCATCTAGTGAAAGAAGCAGAGAAGGCGTTCTGGAGATCTCTGCGTGGTGAATGATATTAATTAGTCTGCGGGTAGCGTCAGAAGATTGTCTTCCTTTTATAAACCCCGATTGATCTTGGTGTATAAGGTGCTGCATTAGCTCCATCAGTCTGAGTGCTATAAGTTTGGAGTAGATTTTTGTATCTATATTAAATAGAGATATTGGTCTAAAGTTTTGTGGAAGAGTTTGGACCTTCCCTGGCTTTGGTATAGTGATAATAATGGCTTTTAACATTTCAGGAGGTAGACAAGAGGAGGAGGCAGCGTCATTGCATACTTGTGTCAGATAGGGAGCTAGAGTGTTTTTGAATTGTTCATAATATTCTCCAGTTAACCCATCTGGTCCCGGTGATTTATTGGAGGGGAGGGATGCTATGGTGTTAACTATTTATTGGGTGGTGAAGGGGGCGTTTAGTACAGCCAAATGATCAGGGAAAACTTTGGGTAGTTTTATATCTCGTAAAAAGGCTTCAATATCAGCTTCTGTTGGTTGTATAGTTGCTAGGTCCTCTTTTAGATTATATAACGAGCTATAATAATGGCTAAATGCATCCGCAATTTTCTGAGGGTCTCGAAGTTTTTTCTTTAGTAGCTACATGATAGATAAAAGGAATTCTCGTTTTGTTGTAGTGACCTTTTAGTTTATTAGCCATCACTTTCCCTGCCTTATTCCCTGTTGTGTAGTGTTGTGCTTTGAATTTCTTTTGGGCCTTGTTATATGATTCAAGTAGTAGTGTTCTCAATTCTAGTCTGAGCTGTGTTAATTGTTTTTTTAGAGATTCATTGGGATTGGTTTGGTTTAAAATTTCTCTATCTCTAATGGCGGCTGTAAGTTTGTCTAGAAGCTGTGATCTCCTCCTCTTCTCCTTGGTATTTAATTGTATTATTATCCCTCTTATGAATGCCTTATGGGCATTCCAGAGGACAGCATTATCATTAATGGATCCTGTGTTTATTGCAAAAAATTTGTGCAGTTTTTATTGAATATGGGATTAGTAGAGAGGGGACTGTATGATGGAGGTGTTTGCTCTCCATAGTCTTGTTGGGGGGTTTGTTACGGGAGCTTCGATGGATAAAGTGATCGGTGCATGATCTGACCAAGTTATTGTTAAGATGGCAGAGTCTGTTATGTTAGGTAAAGACCACTTGTCTACCAGGAAGTAGTCTATACGTGAGTATGAGTTGTGCGGGTTGGAGAAGAAAATGTAGTCACGTTCTGTGGCGTGGTGGCATCTCCACGCGTCGTACAGGTTGTTGCTTCTTATGAAGTTGTACATCGGTGAGTGGTGTCTCAATGACTTGGAAGACGTGTCAAGTTGGTTGTTGGGTACAATGTTGAAGTCCCCACATATGATAAGGTGGCCATTTTTGAGGGAGTTTATCTTTTTCATGAGGTTATTCAAGAATTTAATTTGTCTTGTATTGGGGGCATATATATTGGCGATCGTGAATCTAGTGTTGTTCATGGTGCAGTCTATTATTAGGTATCTGCCCTCCTGATCAGTTAAAGAATTGTGGATTTGAAGGGAGATGGAGTCTTTAAACATAATGATCACTCCATTTTTCTTATGTGGGCCTGACGCCTGAAATATATGTGGAAAACTTTTGTTGAATATTTTCGGTTCATGTCCGCTTTTGAAGTGAGATTCTTGGATGCAGACGACATCACTATTGTTTTCCTTAATTGTACGCCAAAGAGACAATCTCTTAGCTGGATGGTTCAGCCCCTTGGCGTTCAATGATAGGAAGTTTACCATGGTATATGAGGTTGAGTAGTAGACAAGTAGTTGTAGATCGCACTCACGGTTTGAAGTATTGTCTGTTACCTCTTGTTCTGGTGAATTATAGTAGATGGGTTTCCAGGTCCCTGTGGTTTTAAAGTCAGATATGTAGCGACGACAAACTACTGTGGTGCTGAAATAAAGAGTTAAAGTCAATACACTAAGTATAGTTAGTTAAAGTTATCTTGGGGGACTACCCCGGTGTATTAATTATTTGCTGTATATGCGTAGAGCATATTGTGAAAGTAATAAAGAAATGCTTGAACATCAAAGAAAAAAAGGAAAGGAAAAAATCAGCAGCGAAAATGACAACAGTGCTGCTGTTCAACTAGGGAAAGAGTTTGTGGATGTCTGACAGCGACATTCTGGACACCGGTTCGGAACGTATGGTGATGGTTGAAGAATGGTGTTCAACGTCTTATTTCCATGCTGGAAGAGGGATTCATGCTTTTTTGCCCATATGCAGGCGAGGAGTTGTTTTCCTGGTTGTGGTTAAGTCCACTTGGGGGATCCGGTATTATTCCCCAGATCCGAAGGAGTTGGAGGCCTTGATCTAATGTGGTTATGTGGTGTTTGACCCCGTTCTTTGTGACCATTATCTTAGTGGAGAAGCCCCATTGATATGGGATTTTGTGGTTGTTGAGGGCTTTCGTGATCCTGTTGTTGTTTTTTCAGCTGTTGAGTGTATTGAGAGAGGTCTGCATATAGCTGGATTCTGGCGTAGGGAGTTGGTAGTTGGCCTAGTTGTCTCGATTTATGCAGTAACTGGTCTTTCGTATGATAGAAGTGAACTCTCATCAATACATCACGTGGTACTTCATCTGGGATGTGGGGGGGTTTGGGTAGATGGTGGATATGGTCTATGACCGAGTCCAGGGGAGTAGTGTCCGGTAGTATTGTGGTGATTAGTTTCCTTGCATAGGCGTTGAGGTCGTTGGGTAGAACGCTCTCTGGGATGCCTCTTAGGTTGACGTTATTTCTACGGGATCTATCTTCGAGGTCCGCCATTTTGGCTTTCAGCCATTGCTGTTCATCGCGTGTATTTTCAATTGCATCTACTAGGTCATTGACCATTTCGGTCATTGCTCCCAGTTGTTGTTCTGTATGTTGCACTTTTCTAGAGATAGCGTGAATTCCTACATTGAACTTGTTGAAGAGTGCCAGAATGTCGTTGTGCATGGCTGATTGTAGTGAAATTAGCATGTCTTTCATTGTGGTATCTAGTACCGGTTGGCCAGACGTGGGGAATTCTGCGATCGGGGAGAGGTGGTTGTTTTGTTCTTTGTCAGCCTCAATACCCTTCTCCTCCGAGTCTAGACGTTGTCTAGACTTCACTGGTCTATTGCTCGTGGAGGATGTTGGTGAGGAGAGGGGATCCAGGGTAGAATCCTGAAGAATGGTTGGGCCCATATCCAAAGCATTTGGAAGGTCTGTGTATGAACCTTTTCCTTGCCCTGAATCATAGTGGTCTGTTGGGGGTCTGCCTTTCTGGGGTTGGGAGAAAAATTCTGTAAGTTTCTTTGGCGGCCTGTACTCTTTTCTTTTGCGTGTAATCGTGGCCATTGTATGGGTTATTTAATCTTTTACTTGCTGGTTCTCTGTATTGATTTTCCTCCCCCTCTTTGCTCAGTGATGAAATTGTGAGGCTTTTATATGAAAATTGGGAGTAGACGTTGGTTAAAGGGAATCTCCGAGCAGGTGTGCAGTATTAGAGTTAAGTATTCATCCTTCTGCTCAGTGGTCAAATAGGTAGATAGGTCCGGGTGGGTCTAGGAGAGTAAGAAGTATTTGATTTCTTGATATAAAGATGACTGAAGGCCCTCTGTTGTAATGTGGTGTGCTGGAGGAAATGTTCTTTGTAAAGTGGCTCCTAGGTATTATGTTTTCTTTGTGTTAATTCTTCGGCCTAGAGGGCCGGGTGTACCAAGATGGCGGATGCTCATGCAATTTGTTAGTATTTTGTCGTTTTAAAAAAAAAGATGACAAATAACAAAGCATTTTTTGCCTTTTTGGCAGATCTTTAAAAGACAAATGTGAAGAGTTCATCTTTAAAAGACCATTACAATTAGCACAAGTTTTCTGATCATTACAAACCTTTCTGCAGAAAAAAAGATTACAAGATTACAATAACCTTTTTATTTGTACAACAATATTCTCACCTGATAATGAAAAAAAGTAAACAGTCTATTTTTCAGGCGAAGTGCATTGCTAGCTATCAGCAACATTCATTCATTGATTTACTAAAGGAATAGTGATTTTTCACTTTGCAAGGTAAATATTTATTTAGCTCAGTGAATAAAGTGAAGCAACGTACACTTCAGTCATCTAATCATGTGCAAAAAAAATGTCAGGTCATCTGGGTCCAGGTGACAGATGTGCCTCGTTGGGGTTAGGGACACACCACTAAGGTTGTGGACCCTTTATCCGACTACTGCCAATGGAGCTGCAGTTTAAAACAAACCAGATGTAACTTAGAAATTATGGTGTACGGACCAATAAATCTTGGGGAAAATTTCAAAGAAGGAACCCGAAGCTTGATGTTCCTAGGGAAAGCTAGACTTTGTCTCCAGGCTGTAGAGAAGGTGGCTTATGCCTGTGACAGTCCGAAAAACCTTTACATTTATCAGCAGCTGCCCGGAAGGAAACATGAATATCACCCCAAACAGAAATGAATTATTGTTGAACTGTAGCCAAAGCTGGAACGTCTGGAGAACAGGTCATAGGAAGAGGAAACTGAGGGTGTCTTCCATAAACTGTGAAAAAGGGTGTCTTCTGAGAACTGATGTTAACCTGAATATTGTGAGAGAATTCCGCCCACAGAGGTAGAGAGGACCAGTCATCATGATGAGCAGAGACTAAAGTGCAGAAAAAGGCCTCTAACTCCTGATTAACCTTCTCAGTCTGTCCATTGTATTGAGGGTGGTAAGAAGAAGAGAAATCCAAGGCGATATTGAGAAATTTGCAAAAGGTTCTGCTAAATCGAGATGTAAATTGAACACCCCTGTCAGAAACAATATGGAAAGGAACCCCATGGAGGTGGGAGATCTCTTGAACAACAATGGGGACCAAAGCAGGAGCAGAAGGATCGATTACCACCCAAATGACCGTATTGTTCTCAGACGGTGGAAGATCAGTGATAAAGTCCATGGCAATGTGAGACCTTAGGAATGGGCAAGGCCATGAGAAGACAAGCAGGAGCTTGTGTTGAGGACATGGACTGGGCACAGACATGACAGGCCTTTGACATCTGAATGGAGAATAGGCCACCCGTAGGGGTGACTGATGAGCAGAAAGGATCGGAGGAACCCAGCATGACCTGCCATCTTGGAATAATGTCCCCAATGAAGGATCTTAGCTCTGAGCTCAGTAGCGACGAAGGTCTTGCCAGGTGGAATATTTGACTCCAGGGTGGTAAAATGGGCAATAATGCATGAGGTCAGAATGATCAGCTCAGTTTTAGGTCTCCTCATCCAGAGTGTCAAAAAACCTAGAGAGTGCATCCGCCCCGACTGTTGCAGGAACCAGGTTTGTACGTAATAGTTAAATTAAAAAGGGAAAAGAAAAGGCTCCACCTGACCTGTCTGGGGTTCAGTTGTATGGCATTCTGTAAGTACTGAAGATTTTTATGATCAGTGAAAATTGTTATTTAGTGAGGGAACCCACCAAGATATGACGCCACTCCTCTAACACCAATTTAATTGCAAGAAGTTACCAATCGCCAATAGCATAATTTTTCTCTGCCTGAGAAAATTTTTGGGAGAAAAACGCACACGGTTGACGTTTCTTCTCAAACGATTGAAGAAGCACTGCTCTCACCCCAGTCGAAGAATAATTAATATGTTTTAATCTATAGACCGGCGCCATCACTATTCAGGAATCACTTATATAGCAATTCAGATCCAGCTATTTAATCCATTCTGACTCATAGTACATAAAAAGTATTTCCAGTGGATCTCTTTTTTAGAGAGTTCTCTAACTCTGTTTGATCCCCTCCAATTACATCCTTCAAATTACAAATTACAACTACATATACCACATGTGTAGTATCACACATGATAAACTGTTTGATCTCCTGATCTCTGCCTGTATTAGTTTTATATGATGTACGAGTTCCTCTTGGGTTATTCATATGCCTACAAGCTTTACACTTGCCACATGGCAGGAAACCCTTTCGTCCAGGCCAAAGAGAAACACCTGATGGAGGGTCCAAGATCTTTTCAATGAAGTTGTTTCCAAAACTTGGAGCTCTCCTGTAAACAAAACTTGGCCTACTTGGCAACACAAATTCAAGAGCCCTATCCATTAACAGTACACCAGTGCTTATTAAATATTTGTTCTACCTCTCGGTATTGGCAATTAAAATCTGATTTTGGGTTTATTTACACTTTTGCACATTGGTGGAAGAAGAGTTGTTGGTGTCGGATTAATCTCAACACTATGGACTTTTGGATTGTCTAATTAAGCACGGATTCATATGCACACACACTTTTTTTGATGTTTATATACATTAGTTAAAATCTGATATGAAACTCCATTTTTTTACCTTCATTGGGGGTCCTCTGGTATATTTCCAAGAAATTTTCTCTTGGGGTTTCAAGTATTTTACAGATTTCTTTATCCAGCTGTGCTTCAGAGTACCCCTTCTGTATAAAATTGTTTTTAATTGACTTAGATTGCTCTAAAAAATGAGCATCCAGTGTAAAATTCCTTTTTATACATGTAAATTGCCCTCTCCGAATATCCCTTAACCAGGATGGATGATGCCCACCCCTAATTGACAGGCAACTATTCCTGTCAATTGGTTTGAAGTAAACTTTTGTAGCCAGGGCATTATCCACCCTGAATATCACCAAGTCTAGGAATTTGTTCTCTTCCTGACTATATTGGTAATCTAACCTGATATTGTTCTGGTTATTATTCAAATGGCACATGAACAGCTTTAAAGATTCCAAAGTACCCTGCCAAATGAAGAACAAATCATCTATGAATCTCCGGTAAAACCGGAGTTCAGGTTTAGGGTCACAGAAGACAAATCTGTCCTCCCATTCCGCCATAAAATATTTGCTAAGTTCGGAGCAGATTTTGCTCCCATAGCAATACCGTTGCATTGGGTTTAGGAGTTCTGAAACCAAATATAATTGTGGCCTAAACAAAAATCGAGGGATTTATGTAAAAACGTTTTTTGCTCCATAGGGATGTCCTGTCTCTTTACCTTAGTTTAATACTAGCAAATCATTGTCATGCATCCTTAGTGTCCTTTAAATAAGCTTGTGTCCCAAGGACACTCGGCTGTAAGAACTTGTCCAGATATTTACCTAGTCTGGTCATAACCGACCCTATACCATTAACTATAGGTCTGGGTGGTGGACAATTCGCATCCTTATGGACCTTAGGGAGCATGTATTTGATAGGTATTCTACAAGAACTCGGTACCAGGTAACATTGTTCTTTTTTATTTAGTATACGTGTTCTTCCTCCAAAATCAACCAGTGCTTTCAACGGTTCTCTTTGTGGTTTAGTGGGATCCCTTGCCAATCTTTTCAAGTATCCCCATTTGACAACATTTCCGTCAACTGATCTAGATAGAATCGCCTATCCAAAATAACTCCCGCCCCCCCTTTATCTGCTGGTCTTATAATAATATCTTAATGTGTTTCCAATTTCTCTATACCTTCTCTTATGTGTCTAAGATTAACTCCCTTTTTGGGGTGAATGCCTTCCAGGTCCTGTAGGACCAAATTTTTAAACACTTCCACAATAAACATATTAATAGGACGTCTTGGGGCACATTTCAAACCTAAATCGAATATATGAATTCCTTTCTTTGTTAGTTGCACTTGACTTAAATTAAAAATGCCCTGGCCTTTTAATCCCTCCTGCGTTTTTTTTAATTGAAGCCTTCTGCCTGCTCTACCGCTCCTCCTCCTCTTTCGTGTTCTACATTGTTTCCTCTGTCTCCCTGAAGCCTGTAGCTGAAGTGTCGGTTCCTTCCTCTTCCCCATCCCTTCCTCTCCCTAAAAAATGTGCATCATTCACCTGTGGATAATCCACATGATTCTCCAATGGCTGATAGTAATTACTATTGGGAATAGGTTGATAAGAACCTCTCAGGGGTTGCTCATTACCCCTAGTTGGTCGGCCCCTAAAATTCCCACCACGGGGTCTACCCTTCCATCCTCCCTCCCTTGGAGAATCCCAAACCTCATTCATAGGCTGTTTAGTAATTCTATTGGGAGTGGCAGGATAATGACTATGTGTCACGTACCTGGTAGGCGAGTCTGACTTATGCAGTAGGCAACCTCCCTTACTCACCTGACTCGGGAACCCCTGGTAGAGCAGACAGGTGGCTCGGGAGTACAGGAGAGCATGAGAGTCGGACTGGGTCACTGGTGATGGTTATAGGTCCGTTGGAGCGCTCGTGCAGCAGAAGCGTGGTCGTGCGGGCTGGGTCGGCAACTGGCTGGCGGTGCGGTACAGAGGAACAGGCAAAAGAGTGGTCGGGTACAGGCAGAGTTCGTTAACAGGCTGACAGCAGAGGTGCAGAAGGATCAGGCAATCGGATGGTTGTAGGCAGGCCAAGGGTCGGTACAGGCGGAGTTCAGACAAGGTCGGGCAAGCCGGGTCACAGGAACAGGAGACAGGAACAGATAACAGGCACAAGTTGCTCAGGAAGGATGGGTACACACTGTAGATCAGACAGCACTTCCTACAGGAATCAGGAAGTTTAAATAGAGCTCCTCCTTCATGGATTAGAGGAAACCACAACCAAGTGCATTTAACCCTCAGCACAGTCTTCTAACACTATGAGAAGGTCTAATAAGCTTGTCTTTATGAGTTGGGTTCTGGGATCCAGTATTGAATTTGAATATTGAATATTGAATTTCCACGGCCTTTCAATTGCTTAATTGGTGGATTCCTATCAGGGTATTCATTATCAGTTTAGCAGTGACATCTAGCTGCCAGGCATATATTTGATAAGATCTAAAGTCACTTAAATCTCTATTAAACTTTTTGACTTCCTTTTTTTGAGTGTCTGTGTCAATTTTATCTAATTTTTTCTTTAACGTCTAATTAAATTCTGTCATAGATGGTTTATCCTTAATGGGTTCTAATTCTGTCTGGATATTTTTAATCTTTTCTTCCAGCAGAGCCATTTTAGCCTTTTTCCTTTCAAGAATTAAACCCTGTAATTCTCTTCCTACCCTATTAAAAAATTCCAGCTACTCCTGTGATTTCTGGTCATCAAGACCACCCTGGGAGGCTACATCCCATCTTAAACCTCTACTGATAATATACTCTTTCAAATACATCTCTAGAGTGGAAATTTCCACCAAGTTCTCACCGGCTTCTCCAATGCATATGATAATGCCTTGAGAGCAGCTGTATAATCACCTGATACTTGTAGGTTAACCGAAGTTGAAAAGACAGACTTCAAATCTATCTGTCTCGTACTAAGATATTGTTTAGCATCCATAGCTGTAGTGTATGCTCACTTTGATGTTAGTCTTCCTTAGAATCAAAAAAGTTTAAAAAACAAATATACAGTAAAACCACTGTGCTGTGATAGTATAAATCAATATGATCTAATAATTCAAATGAGTTTCAGATATCATAGCATACTCTGTGTTTAATAGAGCAACATGTTAGAGGCGCCATCTGGTGGACTGAGAGGAGCACATATTTAAGCGGAGTCGTCCCGTCGCATAGCCACCCTTGTGATCAAGTCAGATATCACAAAACTTTAGAGGCGTGGCTATACAACGACTCTAAGCCTAGCTGGATGTGGGCCAAATGTGTCACAGGGTCAGATGGGTGCTGATTCCCATTGAACATGAATGGTAACAGACAGCCTACGATTGTATACAAGCGATCTTGAGTTTTAATGAATGTAAGTGCAATTTATTTTAAATAAAATAGTGTTTTTAATGGTTTTACGCTATGAGAGGCTATTTTTGCTTATATTCCCTTTATATTGAACCTGCCTGGAATCCAGGGAGTGGAAGCTGATACTTGTTTATGTAGTGCTTCTCATTTGATAAGTTGAGTTCACTGGACATCTGGAGTGGAGGTGGATGCCTGTGTGTCTTATACTAAGTTACTTCCTTTTGTTAAGCTGATTATTACTGATCATCTGGTAAGATGTTTCAAGTGCATGTATATGGTTTCTCCCCGGTTTTAGGTAAAGTGTTCTATTCTATTTCCAGATGTATGAAGAAAAGATTTAATGTGTGAAGAACATCTGTTCTGTGTTCATAGTCGAAGGTGAGGGACCTAAGGTCCGTCCAAGTTATATTTCCCTTATATTCGTTTTTATCGGAGAGTATCGCATTTTGGTAATTTTTGTGATAAAATAAATTTTATTTA